>BRDA01026703.1:0-13048 GCA_036984385.1 Crenuchus spilurus
TCTCTCTCTCTCTCTCTCTCTCTGTCTCTCTGTCTCTCTCTCTGTCTCTCTCTTTCTCTCTCTCTGTCTCTCTCTCTCTTTCTCTCTCTGTGTGTCTCTCTCTCTTTCTCTCTCTGTGTGTCTCTCTCTCTCTCTCTGTTTCTCTCTCTCTCTCTCTCTCTCTCTCTCTCTCTCTCTCTCTCTCTCTCTCTCTCTCTCTCTCTCTCTCTCTGGACATAAAGTCTCAGATGGTGGGGTCTTTGATTGGTGCTGAGACTCACAGTCTCGTTGTCCTCAGGGTGAAGGTGGAGCTGGAGCAGAAATGCTGAGATCATCCTGAGGGATCTTTGGTTCCACTCTGGACTCTTTCACATCACACTGAAAGCAGTTTATTGTTCTCTCTGGCTCCTCACATAATCAGCCTCTGATGTCACTCATGAGGTCCCACAAGACGTTGAGCCTCTCTTCATTGTGTACCTGCATCCCCTTTGGACATACACAGTACAGACAGAAGTATTGGGACACCTGCTCATATTGGGAGTCATGTCATCTGCTGGTGTTGGTCCACTGTGTTCTATCAAGTCCAATATACACTGTATATATTACCAATACTGGTACCACCCTCTTGGGCTACTTTTTTCTGCATACACACATACACACACGTGTACATTCCACAGTGTTTTATTTTTGTCTTATAGCGTTTTTTATACATCTGTAGAATACTTTACATGTCTTTGGCTCTGACTGTACTTGAACTGCTGCAGTACTTATACAGTTATCAGTCTGACAGTGCTGATGGTCTTTACTGCTGTTTACAGCGTGAGCCGCTTTGCTGATTCGATGTTCTGGGAGCCCAGAACACCAGCCTGACTTTTATTCCATTTTGTCTTTGATGATGAGTGCGGTATGCGAGTGCTGTGACCCTCCGGAGCTTTGGGAAGTGTCGGAAAATCAATTAAAAACATTGTTTATGTTTCAATCTCCATCTGTCACTCCCATCCACCAACTGGCTGTTGATGTAAAAGCATTTACAGTCATGTGATTTCCCATTTAAACGTCAATCAAAAGAGCCCAGAGCAGCTACACATGTTTCATTCAGAGCACAGCAGCCAAAAAACCCAAAACAGACAAGGGAACGGCCGTAAAGATGGATTATGTACCTCAGAGTTCTTGTGTGGATCACTCCAGTTTTATTAAAACATTCATGTAAATATACAGCAAGACCCTGTTTATAAAAAATCTAAATAAATGCACAGAAAGTGTAATGGGCGCCAATAAGAAGTCATAGATGCTTCAGATTAGGATAATGAGGTCAGTATAATGTGTGTAACCATGGCCTGTTAGGCCTCCTCTGGGTCTATAGTCACCAGTCTGACTCCTGAATATCTCACATTACATCTCCTTCTCGTGTATTATGGCTTAATTCAATTGTCTAAATTTAAGGTGGAATTATTATTATAAGGTGGACATTTGAATATCTCATTTAAATGAATAAATAAATAACTTAAAACTTATCTTAACTAGTAATTAGAAACTATTTCCCAAAATAAGTCTTGTAGTTAGTCAGGAATGAATGTCTGTAGCTTAATAAGTTGGTTTGACATCATTAGTTTTAATAACATGAGTTTAATTGATTATTCTGTTATATTTGTATATAAAACAAAGACAATAATATATGAATATGTATGAAGCTGCATGTGTGTTACATTATTACTAATATTTAATAAAATGATGAAAACGTCTAAAATGAATGATGTAAGTCACATGGATGTTTTGTGTGTTTAATGTGAGTGTCATTGGCTACAGACACTGAAGCACTTCACATTTCTTCTGCTAATTGTGAGACGATCCCTAACACTGCAGCAGGGAGCACAAACACAAAGCTAAGCGGCTGTATTCTGGCTTCATCATAACAAGTGTAGTTTAGTAAAGGTTGTGCTTGTAGTTTGTTGTCTTCTTCCATTTCAACACCAAACTGTAACTGTGCTGGTGAATCTGTTTAACTGGTAAGGAAAAGCACAATTCTGAATGTCAAACGAATGTTAAATATTAAACTAACTGTACTGCAGTAAAGCTAGTAGGCTAATGTAGCTAACGTAGTGAAAGCTTTTTTGACACCAGTTTGCACTTTGTAGTGAGATTTAGCTACACAGCACAGTCCATTGTCATAGTTAACAGTATGATGACTTAGCGCCAGGCTAACTGCTGAGGCGTAAGCTTCCATTTCCAAGCTAACATGAAACATACGTTAGCTGATTGGCTACATTTGGGCTAAGGGATAAAACCTGTATAAATCAGATTTGATCACTTGAAATCCTCCGTGATGGCTTCCAGAGTGCGCAAACTAAAATTAAATCAGTGCTTGTGAGAAGTAGGCTAAAGCAGGTTTATGTAACGGTCATTCATGCTGAAGTGCAGTGGAGCTGTTAGCCATACGGTGACCCGTTAGCGGCTAGCGCCACGTGACTCCAGCTAAGAGCCCTCATCCTCTGGGCCTTCAAACCTACACGCTCGCAGGGGGGCATTCAGCCTGCATTAAACATGGATGTGGAATAGGAGAGCATATATGTCAGCACGATTCCTCTACAGAGCCATCACGCAACAGCCGTGATAGTGTTCACACTCACGATCTGATGCTGTTTAAGGAACGGCTCACCACACACTGAAGTTTTGTGCATTTAGTAAGTCATACTGTGACCTAAACCACATCTGTGAGACCTTCGTTAACATCTGGATGAGCTTTCAGTGAGTTGAGAGATGTTTTGGGAATAAATTGTTGAAAAAATTGACTGTTGATTTCTAGGGTTTGTTAGCAACATTAGATTTGCAGCTCTAGTTCTAAATTAAAGAAGTCAAATTTGGACTTCAAACATGCCTTGGCTGATAGACTATATGTATATGTATCCAAATGTTTGTGGACACCCCTGCTAATGAATGCATTTGGTTACTTTGTTACTCCCATTGCTAACACTGATGTACAAATACACAAACACCGATTATCTAGTCCATGTAGTACTGCCAATAGAATTAGACTAAAGATGAACCTATTGGCACCATGTCTAATGCCAGATGGGCCAGAGGGGTATAAAGATGTGGAACTGTGTTCTCTGGAATGATGCTGCACCATCTAATACGTTTGGGATGAGTTGGGGATTTTTATTTCAACTGAATACATAATACAAATAAAAGTTCTAGGGATGCACCGAATATTTGGCAACCAAAATGGTAAAAACACTTTTGGTGTTTTGGTTTCTAACTGGCAACTCAAGATGCTAAATTTCTCACGTGACATTACATTTGGCCCTTTATCATTAACTGAATATGATGACACAACCATGAACACACACACGGTCAACTATTAACCTTTAGTGTGTAACATATTTTCTTTAACTTTTGTCTTAAAAATAATACTAAGAACAAATGCTATTCCTAAAAACAAGCTCTTAAATGGTTTCTTAACTTTACAATAACCTCACATTTGTCTTTGGTAAAGACTCTGGCCTTATTGCCAGTAAACCTCATCTGTATTTCTGGATTACTAAAAATTTTTTGAATGCTTGGGTTGATTTTTTCATGAGAAAAACAAAAATAACAGAAGTAATGATCACTTCTAATTCAGATTGTGCCTCGCTTTTGTTTACATTAGAAAATTATTCAGGCTTACTTTAGAGATTATTTTTTTAAGGCCCAATGGTTATTTTTTACACTTTAAACATACAATGAGACGACATTTTATGGTAAAATCAGAACATAAGCTACAAAAACATGATACTTTTGTTCACTTTTTGGAAACGCCACACTCATCTATAGCTATTCCAAATTAGATTCCGTTTATTCTTTGTGATTTGGCTACAAAGCTGCTGGTTTGCATTCAGACAAGAAAATGTTACATTTCTGACGTCTAGTGAATGTTTTTTTAACCTAACATACCTCTACCGATTGGTAGGGATGGCACAATCACATTGTGTTAAGTCTTTAGTAAGATATAGTGACTCAAATGTGCTCTAAAAAATCGTTAAGCAGAATGTTAAAATGAGCAAAAACAAAATCTTGAATCTGGGTCATGAGTGGAGAATGTCATGAAATATGAATTTTTGTGAACATGTTAAAAGGGCAGTTTTTAGCCCCATTTAGTAGCATTCAATAATCCAAATTTTAGCACTTTAGACGTATGTTGATAGCGTATAAAAAAAATAATCTTCTGTTAAAATGAGACGTTTTGAGTGGAGGCCGGGTGGTGTGGAGGACGGCTGAGAGCAGCACTGTATGTACAATGGAGACAAAGTGCATCATGAATGTTTATTGGAGTGGAAGAAATGAGTGTGATTGGCCTGGAGATAATTAAGCAGCCACTGGCTCTTTGTAAACAACACAACAACACATGACCATGAAAAATACTGTATGACACTGCCAAGAGAAAAATACAGAGTACAGTATACATAACCCATTCATGTCCAACGACATCAGCCACAGAGCTTCTTCTGATTGGTCTAAAGTGATGAAAGTGTGTAGACGTTCAATAAACATCTACTAGACCTGAATCAGCTTTATTTATACTGTAAGATGACAAGCCTTAATGGTCCAATAGTGCATCTTTTAAGGTCCATCTTGGTTCCTAAGGTCCAGTAGTGTATCTTTAAATGTCCATCATGGTCATTAAGGTCTAGTAGTGTATCTTAAAGGTCCATCATGGTTCTTAAGGCTTAACTGGTTGCTGTCTTAACAAAGACACTATGATTGTTTTTATTTGGTTGTTGCGGTTCCCAACAAACAACTTATAGACAACAGTAAGGTCTGCACCGACTCCCTGAAGAATTCCTGGAAGAAATGCTAGCTTTAGCTTTATGTTTTTAAGACGACGGGACGGTTAAAAATGCATGAACTTGAGCCAGAGGTCAGGAGGAACCTCGAAATGGACAGTAATTGGTGAAGGGTGCTGTTTGCGATATTCTGGTCTAGATGCTTCAGCAGCACGAGAACAGCGATTTCTTGACCCAGCGCCTGTGCATGTTCAATAATGAATTTTTAATCCCCAGCATTTTTCTAATGCAATATGCAAAGCTAGGCGTATTATGCTAATGAAGTCATTTTGCTTCATCATGTTCAGTGTTAGCAGGTTAAGGTGACTGGTAATGACTCTTAACATCCACTGTGATCACATGGACCTACATTACAGTCATTACAGATCGGGTCAGGTTTCCAGTGTACAGCTCTGTCTGTGCTAATTATGCTAATCGCTAAGCTAACCTGCTGTGCAGATATATAAAAATGACAGGTTTTAGAGCTAATTAAAAGTGAACTATTTCAGTCTGCCACTTTAAAACTGTTGATAAAACTACTGGTCAGAACATTTTGTTGTATTGAGATTCACTGAAAGTCTTATGTTCTTAAAACAGCCCCAATAGTCATTTGGCCTAAACACATTTGGCCTAATCTGTGCCACTCTTGGCACATACAGCTCAGATATGGCACTGGCAAGTGTTCCGTGAGCCAAAAACCATGAGCCCGGCTTGACTTGGGTTAACACAGACATTTGGGTCATGTGAGGTTGATCTGTGGCTGAGTTTAGGCCAAATGCGTTCATTAAAGGCCAAATGTGGGCCACTCATTCATGCTATCTTGCAACGAGCCTGTCTGGTCTTCAAAAGCATGTTTTGTCATGAAAATGTATATTATATGTAAATGATCCCTTTTCTGATTGGCTACCGTGTACTGTGCCTCATTCCAAAACCAGTCTGGGCTGAAACAAGATGAGGGCTAAACTGTTGAAGGCCAAAGAGGCAGATTAACAGTGCCACATCAAAAAAAAAATTAATATATATTGCAAAGAAGTTCATTGCTGATTAGTTTGACTTACAGAAACTCCAATTATTTGAATATTTTATTTGCAGATTTGAGTAAATTACAATTCAAACAGCATCAACATTAAAACAAAATGAGGCTTGAAATGTGACTTTGTGTAATGAATATAAAATGTTACTGTTTACCTTTTTGAATTAAATTATGAACACAAACTATTATGTACAGAATTCCAAATTTACTAGCATTGTAAAAGTATTATTTTTGTGACATCACAAAAAGACCGAATGCTGAAAAAAGCTGAAAAAAGCGCTGCGCTCTGACTCGTGGTGAAAAATGTGTCTTTGCTCCTGTCACAAATATCAAAAATTATATTTCGATTCACCCTATATATATTTCAAAAATAGACCCTTTTAAGGTTTCTGGGTATGTTTATTTTTGTCTCGCAGAGTTATATAAGTGTTTTTGTGCGGACCCCATAGAGTTAAAGACACACTGAGGCTTGCCCTAGTCAATGTCAGTCCAAAGTGAATGTGTTAAGACCGAGGGCTAATAATCCCATAACCTGCACAAAGATACTGTAAATTCTCAAAAACTCATTGTGCATAAAGGCCTCAGAAACTAAAAGCCACTACAAAGATTTAGGCTTTATCTAGAACAGTGTTCTACCCCATTAGCTCTACAGGATGCCTTTATGTTAGCTTATGTGTTCTATGCTAAAAACCTCTGTTGATGTAGTACCTGGCTCTGGTTTACCATTAGACATTACTAACTGAGTGTTTCAAAAGCTGCCGCATGATTAAAAGCCCAAAAAATGCTAATGTGCCCCTTAATGAAAGCTTAGTGCTGCTGGTTAGCATGCCATTATGCTAACCAGCAAAATTAGCACTTATTTGTAATTTGCCACATTAGCACTGTTTTCATATCCCAGGGACTTGACTTTATGTACTACCTTTTTAACAAATCTTACATCATCTGCAAATACAAGAAATATATATATATATATATATATATATATATATATATATATATATATATCACTTGTTTGCTTCAGTCACATAAACTAATTGAAATTCCAAGATGCATTTCCCGCCAAAGTGTCCAGGGTCCACTAGCCTCAATATAGCCTTGCTTTCATCAGTGAGCCATTAAATTAATGAATGAGTTGCATTAGATGTAGAGTGTGTTGTGGGAAAGTAGATGCTCTAACCTCCATCACACAGATTTGGAGAGAGGGTTGGCTGGCACATCATTAGTCCCAGTAGCCAAACAAAATAAAACTGTATCAGAAGTCGCGTTTTCATTGCAGTTTTGCGCAAAACATTATCAATATTTTGTTTTGTCGAAAAAACAATTTGACAAAACAAGTTTCACAATTGTGGTGTTTCCATTAAATGTGAAATACTTTTATAAAATCACGTGTGAATATGTTTGTTCTCGTGATAAGTCATTACAAACATGGCGGCAGTGGATGTAAACACATACTTCAGCTTTATACATACTGCTACCACGGCACTAGTGCTCATCATCAGCCATCAGAGGAGACGGGACTTATCGAGGCTTTGGAGCGACAAGCCCCTTATACTTGGGAGCGGCTACGTATGCGGCGTTTTTGGGAAACTGTAGTCGATGGTTTTACAGAAGAGCTGTGGATTCAACATTTTAGAATGACACACTCAACTTTTAATGAACTTTGTGATGCTGTGAGATCTCTAGTGGAGCAGCTGCACATTGTCCAAGGATTCTCCTCGTTATTCCAAATATGCCGCGTCATCTTCATCCTCTTACTTTCTGTTGTTGTCGTCTTCTTTGTCATCTTTTTCGCCAATAGAAACGTCCAATTGTTGATCACGTGACTCCGTTGATGCGAAAAAAGTCAGTTCAAGTGTTTCCATTACACTTTTGCGATATAAACCAATTTTGATACGACTGATAAACTACCTCATCTTAGCACAAAAGACTTTTATCGAAAAACATGAGTTTTTTCAAAATTGTTGTGTTTCCATTAAGCAAATTTTTATTCGCAATTCTAATTTGCGATATTTCATGGTCAATGGAAACGCGACTAGTAACTGTAACTACGTTCCAGTTGTTAACGGTGATTGCTCAATGCAAAACACTGTCATCATTAAATTATTTTTATTATTATTTTATTTTTATTAAATTATTTTTATTATTATTATCACTGCTATTATTATTATTATACGAAATTTTTGTTTGCTAACTGGTTCCACCATTTTCAAAATATCAATGTAAGCATCCACCTGGGAGACCATCGCAACCAACAAGCAACACCTTACCAACCACTTAGAAGACCGAAGTAAGTGATGAGCAACACATTAGCAACCACTTAGAAGACCACACCAACTGACTAGCAACACTTTAGCAACCACTTAGAAGACCATAGCAACTGACTAGCAACACTTTAGCAACCACTTAGAAGACCACAGCAACTGACGAGCAACACCTTTGCAACCACAATTTGAAGAACACAGCAGCTGACTAGCAACACTTTAGCAACCACTTAGAAGACTACAGCAACTGTCTAGCAACACACTAGCAACCACTTAGAAGACCACAGCAATAGAGTAGAAACACTTTAGCAACCACTTAGAAGATGACAGTAACTGACTAGCAACACATTAGCAACCACCTAGAAAACCACAGCAACTGACTAGCAACATATTAGCAACAATTTAGAAGGCTATAGCAACTGACTAGCAACACTTTAGCAACCACTTAGAAGGCTCTAGCAACTGACTAGCAACACATTAGCAACCTCTTGGAAGACCACAGCAACTAACTAGCTACATATTAGCAACAATTTAGAAGGCTATAGCAACTGACTAGCAACACATTAGCAACCTCTGGGAAGACCACAGCAACTAACTAGCAAAACATTAGCAACCACTTGGAAGACCACAGCAACTGACTAGCAATGTCGTTGACAGTATATTTGAAGATTTAATTTGCAAAAAAAAAAAAATCTTCTCCTGTAAAGTTACTATTTTATAAGATATCTGAGGTTACATGTGACCTAATCTAACTAAAATGAATGGATGCTAATGGTAATAGTCCTCTGTAATGTCTTAAATGTTGCGCACAGATTAAAGGAGGTGTTTTGCTGTGCCAGATCCTGATTGGACCTTTTTTGGTATTGAATCCAGTGACCAGCAGTGACACTGTCAGACTCCACCAGCTAAAGGCACAGTAAGTGTTTTCGGACTGGTCATCCATTACAGCATTTTAGCACTTCGTCTTTCACTGTTTACTCTGTGAGAGGAGAATTTTCTGCTTAAGTGAGCTCCAGATGGCACACTGCGCTCAGTCTCCAGAGAAAATGATTATTTTTTTTGCCTTAAAATCTTCTCACTTTTGAGAAAAAAAAATGCATATTCATCACTGAGTGAAACATTACTTACCATAAAAAAGCTCAGAGATGTCGACAGAAGAAAAACTATATATAGAAATTCATGACTTCTTTTTAACCCCTTTAACTTATTATTCAGCAGCTAAATTATTCAGCTTTGAAATAAATCTGGAGGTTTATGAGAGTGGAGTCTATTTATTCATACAGCGACGTTTGGAATTTTAACCAATCTTTAGTGTTTATGTTTGAGAGGCAGGGGTGGGTAAAGTACTGATGAGTACTGATGAGCACATTACTTCATGAATACTGTAATTTTATTGACACTCTTACAATAGCTAGGCATTCTCACTAAAACATACACATCAGCCATAACATTAAAACCATTAGCTAATTTGGCTAATAAGCTTTTGGTTTTCCTTGGTCCACTGTAACATCATCAACTGCATGGACTCTACAAGACCTCACAAGATCTGTGGTATCTGGGATCAGGATGTTAGTAGCAGATCGTTCTCCTGTAAGTTGGGAAGCGGAGCCAGCAGGTCAGCGGGATGAAGGATTGCCTTCATTACATCCATCCATCCATTATCTTATCCACTTAATCCTGATCAGGGATGCGGTTAGTCCCCTACCCCTCACCAGTCGCAGGGCAGCGCATTATAGCCAAGGCCAGGACAGGGTGCTAATCCATTGCTGGGTGCGTGATCACACATACACAATTTAGAGTACCCAGTTCATCTGACTTTTATGTTTTTGGACTGTGGTAGGAAACCGGAGACCCCGGAGGAAACCCTCGCACATACGGGGAGAACATGGAAACTCCACACAAATGGGGACTTGAACCCAAGACCTCAGTGCTGAGAGGTGAGCTACTGTGCCACCCCAGCCTTCAATCATTCAAGACAAACTGAATAAAGTATGTACACTGGTGTCCTCTCTCTCTCTCTCTCTCTCTCTCTCTCTCTCCACATAGGAAATGTGAGATCTCCAGATTTTTGTCTGCTGGCTCACTGTACATTATTACATTTTTTTTTACATTTTTACATTTTATTTTTCTAGTATTTTTGCCATTTTTTTGCTCCCAATGTAGGAGTGGCCAATTAACCCATCCCATCCTTTAGGGGGCTCTGTCCATCACTTTGCACTGTCCCTGACTCTAGGAGGGTGAAGACAAGCACAAGCCTCGTCCGTTGCGTGTGATACAGCCACCACCTCTTTTCAAACTACCGCTGATACACCATCACTTGGGAGCCAACGCGCTTGGAAGAAAGTGTAGGATCCCCAACTCCAATGGACCAATCAGTAGACGCCTGAGCCAGTGGACATTGTAATGTGAAAGTGATAGAGAGCGCCATCTACCCACCCAGAGAGAGCACGGCCAAGTTTTGCTCTCTCAGGCCCCGGCTGGCGATGGCGAACAGCATTACCGGGATTCAAACTCACGATCCTCTGGTCATAGTGTCAGCGTCTTAGCCTGCTGAGCCACTCAGGGCCGACAATACAGATGTTGAAAAAATGAGACATCCCACACATTGATGGCTTTTCACGGCATTAATGTTTACATTTTAAATTGAATGTAAAGAGTAAACTAACTTATCGTACAGGTATGACGAGCAGTCCCAATTGACGTCATTTTGGAAAGAATGTCCAACTATGCAACAGCAGCTATAGAAGAACACATTTGTGGGCGGAGCATGGACTGGCCCACAATCAGGCCCTGGCTGTTTAGGGGATGAAAGGGTTAAACTACAAACCTACTCATTCTATTTGGGTATGTGGTATGTTACAGTCTGTTATGTATAAATAATGTCATTCTTCCTAAGTGAAATATTCATTGAGATTGATCTGGGCGATTAGATGGTCCCGCACTTATGCAGTGATGTTATGTTGAGCTTCTCCCTCTGAGACAGGAATCAGATCCATCTCCGTTCATTAGCAGAGCTCTGCGCAATGACTGTTACAGTAATACTGGGACTGCTTTCCAAAATACACCAAAGACACCATCAGTTTCTCCAGCTTAATTGGGACTGTGGAGGCAAAGATATGGGAAGAGGAAACTAATTGCATATGATGGCCTCCTACAGCTTATCTATAGATGCTCAACTTATTAAAAGGGCCCTTATGGCCCACTTATAGTGCTTGGTTGAGTTTGTTTAGTAAAAACAGCCATTATTCATATTTATATAACCATTTTGCAACCCCTTTTTTTATTTAGCCTGCTGTTACTGTCCCTTTAAATATGTAAATGATCTCTGTTCTGGTTAGACTTCAGCATTAACGAGGAAAGCTAAGATGTTGTAGACGGTGGATATATGATGATGCGTCATTGTGACATCACAAAAGCAGTCCATTGAAAATGGGCAGCTTAGTTTCCATATATGCATGAACTGAGGAGTGAAGTATATGCAAATATGGGAACGTTCACAGGGGACTGAGATATGTATGCACCACATTTTCAGCAGTCATTCATTAAAAATGCCTTTTATTTGGGAAGCCATGTTTGGAGTTTCATATCTCTGGGAACAAGTTAAACAAGTTTTCTCTTTCTCTGAATGCTTGAAAGTCATCACTAAGGGCTGTTCTTGTTCTTATAGAGTCCAAAACATGGTGCAATACCCAAACTATAGTGCTTCTGGGCATCCCTTTGCAGAATCCCCAGACAACATTTTATTGACTTTGCATCAAAACCTGAGGTCTGTAGGTTATGTCTTGGCCCGTGTTGGCTATTAGATACTCAGCAGAAGCATGAAATACAGTCAAATGTGTTTACAGCAGTGCAATCTAGGGGCAACAAAAGTAACAAAGAAATAAAAGCATATTTAACCCATCCCTGCAGTGAAACACACACTCTAGGCTGTGAGAACATGTTCCCGAAGCAGTGAGCAGCCCTATCCACCGTGCCTGATGAGCTGTTGGGGGTTAGGTGCTATGCACAAGGGCACTTAATTCATTATCCGTGCAGGGATCGAGACGGCGAGCACCAAGCCATGCCAACAAACATGTTAGCAAAATGACAGAAAATCTAACAAATCAAGTGTTCACATTAAAACTCAATTTCCCAGGATGCTCTACTGCTCTGTTCCATCACATGACCTACTGTGAGTTCAGCCATCTCATGAACTACATTACCCAGAATCCCTGGATGTCCTTATTGCTCATGTGACTCTCAGTCCAGCTGTCCCTTGTTGGATCGGTATTATCAGGGATATACAAACCCAGGCATAGACTCAGCTCATCGCTTGGTGTTGTCGTTATCCCAGCAATGATAAACCAGTGATGGTTTGAGGAGTCGTGCCATCTGCTGGTGTTGGTCCACTGTGTTATATCAAGTCCAAAGTCAGCGCAGCCATGTACCAGGACATTTTAGAGCACTTCATGCTTCCATCTGCTGACAAGCTTTATAGAGATGTGGGTTTAATTTATCCAGCAGGACCTGGCACTGCCCACACAGCCAACAGTACCAACACCATCAGTATGACTGTGCTGGGCAGTAAACTCACCTGAGCTAAACCTCACAGAGCATCTATGAGTTGTTGTCAAGAGGAAGATGAGGGACACCAGACCAAACAATGCAGACGAGCTGAAGGCAGCTATCAAAGCAACCTGGGCTTCTATACCACCTCAACAGTGCCACAGGCTGATCACCTCCATACCACCTCAATAGTGCCACAGGCTGATCACCTCCATGCCACCTCAACAGTGCCACAGGCTGATCACCTCCATGTCACCTCAACAGTGTCACAGACTGATCACCTCCATGCCACCTCAACAGTGCCACAGACTGATCACCTCCATGCGACCTCAACAGTGTCACAGACTGATCACCTCCATGCCACCTCAACAGTGCCACAGACTGATCACCTCCATGCTACCTCAACAGTGCCACAGACTGATCACCTCCAT
>BRDA01026709.1:0-17691 GCA_036984385.1 Crenuchus spilurus
AATGTGTGTGTGTGTGTGTGTGTGTGTGTGTATTTGGACCACAAACTGGATTTCAGATGGTGACATTACAGTAATCTGAAGTGTAAAAAAATATTGTAAGAATATTGTAAGAATCAGAAACTGCCTGAATATTCAGCAGCAAAATTGAAGTATATAGAATCATTCTTATGATAAAAAACACATTATTCTTCTAATTTGAAGGGTTATTTTATCAAAGCACTTATTCCATGTGATTTGGCCGTGTAAATTCATATGGAAAATCAAAGAAATACCCAGGAGTTAATCACATTCCATTCTAAATGGAGAAGTGATGTCAGCATAGAGCGGCAGGCTGCTGACAATGACAATTAAAAGTTGCCTGATATAACTTATTTCCTAAGAAATAACTTATGTTCCTGAGAGCTGCTAAAGCAATTGTAGATACAGCCGGTGAACAAAAATGCCTTAAAACAAGTAAGTAAAGTCTTGCACAAAGTAAAATACGCAATGACGAAGAGGAACGTTAGTCAATCATTGTAAATTAGCAGCAACATATAGGAAGACGCAGTGCTGCACACTTACTCTGAGCTAGCACTTGAGGCTAACTTGAACTTAATAGAATCCTTTCAGAATGATCACAGCTTTTTAAGTTTAAGTGGCATAAGAGAAGAATTTACAAAAGAGTGGACAGCTGAGGAGTGAATTAACACAGCCGAACCTCAAATCCAGTCATCAAAGGATGTTATCAGATCTGGTGAAGCTTCAGGTGCAAATGGGGGCTAAACTGACTGATTTGTAGGGGAAAATGTAGTGTAAAAACATAAAAATACAAGATGTAAAAGAAAAAGCAGAAGAACACTCTACATTAAATAATGCTTTTGTGGAAGAGTTGTTAATGAAAGACCTTTGAAATCTCAAGACTCAAGGGCTCCAGCAAGACCAATTGTGGTCAAGTTCTCAAGCTAGAGAATGAAGTTGTGCTTAAGAGAGCTTGGCAGAAAAAAAGATGAAAGCAATGTGGTACGGCACATATTATAAAGATAATGTTAAGGGCATAAGAATGATAGTTATGGGGTCGAGACACCTCTTAATGGACAATATGGACCTAAGCATCAGGTTAAAGGCTGAAGAGGACCCTCTTTTACTGTCACAATGAAAAGACTTTTACTCTCACATTCCAACAGTCTCAAGGTGCACAAAAAGAAAGATACTGATAGGAGATTTGTAATGGTTTGTACAAAATATTGTAGTGGATATCTACCATATTAGTAACTTTTCTGAAGGTCTATGCACTTCTGAGATCAGAATGTTTTAATCCATTAAGTAAGCCAGGAGGCTCGGGGTATCTTAATTTGATGGGGAGACTTAAATGTTAAACTTCACCCAAATCTGGATACATTCAACCCTAACCAGGAGGGAAAATACCCCTGCCTTTATTTATTTAGGATAAAATTAAGGACTCTGTAATAAACTCCATATTCTGTAAATGAAAAGATATACAACAAACATTAGATTTTTTTTCAAGTAGATGAAAATAGGTCAAATAGAAATAGATTTTAAAAAAGTGAGGGATGTTTCTGATCAATTAAATAAGAGAAGAAGAATTAAAAAGACAAAATCAAATTTAAAACCCAGTAAGATGGAAGGACTGGACAGGTTTCCCTCAGAATTGTTTAAGGAAATGAAAGATCTGCTGATATCAGTAAAGAAGGTCATGTAATTATGTGCTCAAGACTGGCATAACTCCAAGAAATCTCCTTCATACCAAAAGGTAAAGACAAACTTGAATTTGTAAATTCAAGGCAAAATCTGAAAAAATCCTCCCTCAGATAATTAGTCGTCTCAATGTATAAAAAGCTTAAGCTTAAAGTATTACAGACACCAGTTCCATCAGACCTTTATTAAAATTATCCAAGCATTGTACAATAACCCAACGGGTAAAATAATAAAAGGAGGCATATCAAACTGTTTTGCCTTGGAAAGAGGTACCACAGAGGACTGTCCATTAAGTCCATTACTATTGTCAGTGTTTATAGAAGCTGTCAAAGGATAACTGATGATGAAAAATATTGCAGGTATAAAAATGCTAGGCCAAGTAAATGTCAAACCCAGAGAGCTCAATTTAGTCTTTAGTTCCATCTCAGGCTAAAAACTGTATATTAAAAAAAACCCAAAAACTAAGTTTCAATTACAAACTCAGAACGTATGCTCTAAAATCAAACTAACTGAGGTTTTGGACCACATGATGAGTAAGCATCCCAAACAATTAAACAAACCTGTATGTCCTAAATGTTGACAACATGGATGAGAAATGAAAGGAGGACATGATGTGATTATGTTTAATTTCAATGTTAAATTGTGACTTACCTCCAATAAGCTACAAGGATACATGGGTTAAATAATAGTCATTAGATTTCTTCAGATATATCACCATATAAACATCTCCATGAAAGAGGGTCAAAAAGCATTTGAAAATAATCTATTTAAATATTTATAAGCACATATACAGCAGATTCTAGGAAGAATATGCAGGGGATTTCAAAGGGAGAAAATAACATGTACCATGAAACCAGACACTCGATCTCTTGGTATGATATCACAACCTCAGTTGTAAAAAAGATGGGATGATGAGTAAATGTAAACAAAACAGAATGCAATGATTTTCAAATCTGATAGACCCATATTTTACTCACAATAAAACATAAATTCACAAAATCAGAATTTGATGGCAGGAACTCATCTCAAAAAAGTTGGGACAGCGCCATGTCTACCATTGTGCTGCATCCCCTTTTCCTTTTACAACACAACTGTATACGTATGAGAAGTGACATGGCTGCTCAACAGTCCTAGGTCTACTTTGCTGGATGTTTTGTTTTATGATGCGCCAAATATGTGTGTGTATACTCAAAATCAGAATTATCCAATCAACGAATCAAAAGAAAAAAGCTGAAAGTACAGACTTTAATTCAACAATAAATAGTATAAACATAACATATATATAAATCTCAGTAAAACTGACTGAATTCCCTCCAAATTTCTCAATTATTTACGGCAAAAAAACAGGTATGAGCCTGAGGGAATGATAGGTGTTTTTATAGAAAGTGCCAGTTTAAGTAGTCCAACATTTTTCTGTGCACTCACATCCACCATCATTAGCCATTTCACTGACAACAACAGTAAAACAGGACTGGATAGGGGAGATGTGGAGCATTTTACAAAGAAATAAGTTGAGGAATGTGAACTTGGGCATTCACCATCACTCCCTCACACATTCTTGCATAGACACTTACCGTATCTCAGCTGAGCTGCAGTTGGAGGAGCCATTTCCAGTTGCTCTGAAAAAAAAAAACAGGGAGAGAAAAAACCTGCGTCATCCCCTGAGACATAAATGTGAAGCTGGACCTTTGTGTCATTGGTGGGCAGGAGGCAGAGTGTGGGGGCAGCATTGGGAAAATTTGACAGTTCTGGCAGTACATTGGACTCACTTGAGGCTCACACAACAGCTGAGCAACAGACGAAACAGAGACAAACAGATGGTCACATACTACACAATTAATACTGAGGTTAGCCAACTTACTTCTGTAGTGAAAAACAAACACATACTGTATCTGAAGCTAAATATAAGTACATTTATCATTTAAAGTAAATGTTGCTTCATTCATGTTTGCTGTTTAAAAGCACCAATACTCTGTAGTCCAGAACCAGATTTAATTGTTTCCTGGGCAATCAACACATAATACAAGGACAAATCTGGTAGGCAAATAAAACAAGTAGAGGCAACAAACACTGTTTCCTAATGTACCTGAGCAAAACCTGGATTCACAGCAAGCTAACAAGTCCAAGAAATCCATCTTTAAACACCACTGTAAACAATGTGCTCTAGACCAGTGATGCCCAATCCTGGACCTAGAGACCCTGGATAATTCAATATACTATACCTGCAGAGTCTGAAAGCCTTCATTACTGGATCAGGTTAGAATAAGTTTGGAGATAACTCCAGAATGGCACATCTACAGGACTGGGCACCCTGCTATAGACTGGCATGGCTTATTTAGCATTTTATTCACAAAGCCTTGTTTCAGGATTTTATTAATGGGCAGAATGGAGTTTACTTGAGGTGCAAATTTAGCCCCAGGTTTTAAGATACTTTTACAGTCCATGTGTGAGAAGTAGTGCAAAGTTCACATTTTCACCAAAGTAAATATTAACATATGAAAGACCTTTTTTTCTGATAATAAAGAAAAATAAAAAAATAAATACACAATGTATCAGACCACCCTGGCTGAGCAACTATTGGTCGTTTCTGCTCATTCCTCTAGGAAAAAAAAAGATTTTATAGTGTTGCAGCAACATTGTAAGAATGTTTATAAACATGTTAAAAACATCCAGAAAACTTGACAGACTGAATGTTCTAGGAACAACAAGTCATAATGTTGAGAGAACGTTTTTCCAATGTTGTTGAAACATTAACAAATTTTACAACAGTGATGTCCTTATAATGTTGCAACAAGATTACTGGAACATAATATAAAAAAAAAAATTTAATTAATTAATTTAAAAAAACTTTCTAAAAATCTCTAGAAAACTTCCAAGAGCCAAAGTTTGTAACATTCAGAACATGTTCTACTAAACAAAAAATGTTAACTGGGACCATGCCCTATCCTTCTGGCCCCTAAATCTACTTTCCCAATCTCAGGTCTCAGTGTTTATAGAGGATTTTCAATTCAATTCAATTCAGTTCATTTATAAGCACATTTAAAATAGCCGAAGCTGACCAAAAGTGCTGCACAAATGTAATATTTAATAAAATAAAATAGTAGTAAGAAATAAAATAGTAATAAAATAAATACAAATTGTAAGATAACAGTAAGACCTTAAGATAAAAAAATAGCTGGAAATAGTAAAGAAATTTATAAACCATAAAACTAGTTTATACAAAGGCCAGCAAGAACAAATATATCTTTAGACCAGATTTAAACTGTTCAATAGAGGACATGGATCTGCTATCATACGGTAAAGAGTTCCACAGGGTCAGAGGAGCAACAGAGAATGCACGGTCACCCTTATGCTTTAAAAGATAGTGAGGAATTTTCAGCAGCAATTTATTGGAAGACCAGAGAGATCTCTGTGTGGTATAAGGGATTATCAGAAATGTACTGTGGAGCCAAACCATGGAGACGTGTGTGTAAGAGAGCTGCAGGGAAGTAGGCTTGTAAAGCTGCAATCCTGGCATGCTGCAGCTGTAGAGATGGAAGGATCCATCAGCCAGTTTTCTGCTCAAATACACAGTGATCAGAGGATAATTTGGCCAGTCATGAGATCTGATCAGATCATTTGATATGTTGCTAATTGCTGCAGTGTTGCACGAGGATACATGAGGATCACAGCATACTGTAGTTCCTCACTGAACTGCTAGATTACACAGCAGACCTCACCCACAGCTGCAAAAACCAATTAAGCCCACTGATGAAATGGGGCAAGAGAAAGTCACTGGCAATCCCAAGAGTGCTCAGGTATGGCAACTTCTCTGCTCTAGGCCTTCTCAAGTGGCAGCAAGTTGATGTAGCGCTACCAACCTCTTCTCTTTTTATTCATTTGCAGCCTCCTGAATCTGCATTTGATGTCCAGTCCGGTGGCTTTTAGCTCTGTTTTTCTAAAGACCAGAGGGTCTTATGTAAGGTCTTGTCATGAGCTATTGGTCCAATGACAGCCTCACTGTCCACTTCATTAAAAACACAAGTTCTAGTCTCTGTTTGCTGTAAAAGCCACACCCACCTTATAAATCCACCTTGGTTGAAAGTGGACACCCCTAAAACAATTTGACAGACAAAATCATCTTTTCAGTCAGATACTGGCCATCGATGAAGGGATAGAGGAATAATAACAGGGATTGTGCTTCAACAGACTCTAATGAGTTTCCAACAATGTAACAGTATACTACTGAGGTGGACAGCCTGTAGCTGGGCTACATTTTGTAATTATACTCTATACAGTTTAGGCTCTTTGGCACAATAAGCAGATATCAATGACTTTACTTTGATTTTCACTTTCACATCTAGGCACTCCTATACCTCAAATTTCATACTGGCAGGGAAGATGCTATTACAGTATGCCTTAAAAACTAAAAGTTCAACTCACTTCGGTTTTTGCTGCAGAGCAGAATGAGGTGCAGACACATCTAAGAAGAATGAGAGATATGCAATTTTGGATCTCAGCACAGGCTGAATGAAATGCATGATATAAATAAGTGATGGATAAGAATTCAGGCATTGTTTTTCATTTAAAAAGCCTACAGCATCCCTAGACCTCTAAAATGAGAAAGCAGGAAGTCATCTTGGCAGCTTATTAAGTGCATTTCCCAAAGCTCAGCCCCCTCAAACACAAGAAATCCTCAGCTCATATAGTAGTGGTGTTTCTTACAATGTATATCTCTTGAGGCAATCTTACTCCTTTTGGCATCCATATTGATCACTCCCATTCAAAACCAATGACCCCCACCACAATATAGATTACACTATCCATCACTAAGGACATTAGTCTTCACCTATTCAATGCCATGTTTGCTGATCTTACAACCTCATGCTGATGCAGCCCCATTAAAATGTCTAAAGGCTGATGTTTAATGCCAGTCAAAGTTAGAGCTATTTAAATATCATGCTATAAAAGGGATCTATTTACAATACATACTGTACAGATTTTTAGGTGGTTTCTTAGGCTGTTAATAAACAAACCCCTATTCTATCAGATTCAAACACTTTACCAGTTAGAGCTTCTGATTCTTTTTACAGTGTCTAGATACTCCAAGAAAATAAATGCTCTGACAAGAAGTCATGGTGTGAATCTGGAAAACTCTGGAAACTGTCTCATGAAACCAGCCGTGCAGAAAGCTGTCTGATCAGTCGTTTTTATTGGACTTGATCCTGCAATGATTCTGTGCTCTATGCTCTGAGGGCATAACTGATCAAGCTGCTTTGCTGCTGAAGTAAATGTTGATTCCTTCTGTTTAGTGTGGGCTGCAGCACTAAAGCAGTGGAGCGATCACTGAAGCTACTGTCATTCACAGGACAGTATCCACATTCAAACTCTTTGACCCTTACCCTATGATGGATCAGCCAACACATACCTGGTGTCTAAAATTTACTTTAGTTTTCCACAGTTTGGACATCATGGTACAGAATGAGTTCAATACAACAGAGATAAAAACACCCCCCTCCCCCCAACATGCATGATTTTTGAACACACAATAGTGTAATTTACAGTTTAATCCTGATTTTGTCATATAGTCTCCCCTGTAGTGTATTACAGCCTGTAGTGCAGGGGTGCACAATACGTCGCTCGCGATCTTCTGGTCGATCGCAAAGGTAGTGTGGGTAGATTGCATGGCATTTAAAAAAATAGACATCAGTCTATCATCCGTCCTCGCTATAAAACTTGTCACTTGATCAACATACAGGGAGACTGGTCGAGCACTAGGACCCAGCTGGATTCCAAGCCGCTCAATCTGAAAATCCTGTTTCACTTTAGACCGCCCACAAGCTCATTCGATTGGCTCTGACATTTCTTGCTAACGTGTGATTGGCCGTCTCCGCTATAGTTCTTAACATGTATGTTTGTTCTGCATGTGTTTTGTCAGCTAGACATATTTTAATATCAGAGGTTTTATATTAAAACATTAACATTAGAGTCGGTGTGCGTGCACCTTCAGTCTGTGATAAGCCATCCATTTACATCCAAGTGTAACTATTATCAAAATAATTCAGAATTTCTGCTTAAGTGCTGCAAAACTCTAACTAGCTTGCGAGTTGCCCAGTTAGCCTCCAATTAATTTCTTTTGAACTGGAGAAAGAGTTTAAAAATGACTAAAGGAGCTGGACCAAGTAAGAAGCCTAAAACTGACCATTTCCATACGGAGTGAAGGAGGACTTTTTTACTGTCATTTTTGAAGTGTGTTTGTCTTGACTGCATTATTCAGCGTCAGCCTTTTACCATGTGAAGATCATTAAGTCCAAGTATTGTCCCACTATGACTGATGATCATTTCGAGGTTTGCTTGAGGCTGGCTATTGGCAACAGCTACTGTCCAGACTATGCATCCCTCAGTGATTCCATTCAGTGCAAGTCAACAGAGTAAAGTAGGCTAATGACAAAACATGTACACAGTTGTATTGTGTAATATGGGTTGTAGTTATTGAATGTACACCAGCATACATTGTACACATACATTGTCAATATATTTATAAAAAAATATATGTCTTGCATTTTTATATTAGGCAGATCATTTTGACTTAGTCATGTGCACCCCTGCTGTAGTGTATTAAGTAGTACAATGTAAACAGCAGAAACAAGCTGCTTGAAAAAAAGTGCTGTACTCCACTATTGAAATAAAAGATAATAAAAATCGAGCTGGCTCCATGTTGGTATTTTGTGTTATTACATCATAACTTCAAATAGTAAAATGCTCTCTAAAAGCATTTTTACAGGTCATTTTATGATAAAAGAAAATCTGAAATAGATATTTTTATATAATTTTTTGCAAAAAAAAAAAAAAAGATAAGAACTACTTTACAGACAATGGTGTGGTACGTTTCACTCTAGGAATATTAAGCTTTGTGATGTATGGGACAAAATGTAACAAACTTGAGTTCTGTGCAGCTCTGTGCAGAGCACCAAAACTACTTCATTAAAGCTTAATGCTTAAGACAAGCCCAAAACCTTTTTCTGTGATATTGTCAAAATACCTTATGAGCTGAGGGTGACAGGGGAATGTTTTAGTCAAGTGTCTCTTTTTTATAGAGCACTAAGAAAGAAATGGGTATTCTGGTGTTCCACAACCACAACAGTTGTATAACAGCTACGTCCAGACTACCAGATCATTTGTGAGATCATTAAACTGAGTATTAGCAGCATTGGCATTACTTAGTGTTTGTACATTGTCTTGTCATTTGACAGGGGGTTTGTAATGATTTAATAACCACACAGACCCGTGAAATCTATGTTATTGCTCAAGCAGGATTAATTTCATTAAACAGAATGAAGGCATTATTCTACAGGGGCTTTACAGGTACTTTACTCAAACATCCCCACTACACTTGGAAAATGTACATAAATGCTTATTCAGGTATGTTTGAGCAGACAAATGACCAAACTATGCTGGACACCATCTTCCAGGACTGGACTCAAACATCCCTGCTTTAAACACTCTACTTTGGAAATATGGTACATTGTCTAAGACCACTGCACATTTCAAGATGATCCCTCAGGGTTATTTAGTCTATGAGTCAGTTTGAACTTAAGTCCAACTCAAGCTTGTTCAGCAGGAGAAGAGCTGAAAGACTATACTTGATTTTGTCTCACATTAATGGGTCAACCATGTTATCTGTTGTAAATTATCCTGCAGGAGTGCAGGGGGCGTAATGGGAAAGTTTTTGCAATTTGTCAAATATTTGATAAGTAAAAATATCTTTAGGTCCAAATCTTGCTTCTTAAAATTTGTTTAGAATTTTGTTTAGAACTTGAGTTGTGAAGCTAACATTGCTAATAAACTAAGCCATGATCTGGCGGTTTGGAATCTGGTCTTGATCACCGATTCAATCCCCAAGCAGGTCATGACTGAACTGACCTTGAGCAAGGCATCTAACCCCCAACTGCTCCCCGGGAGCTGTGGATAGGGCTGCACACCACTAATGTGTGTGTTGCACTGCACGAATGGCTAAAATGTGGAGGTCAAATTTCCCCACTGTGGGACTAATAAAGGATTATTTAAAAAACAAATAACACTACAACTCAATAGTCATCTAAAAAATCCTGTAATTTCCATCACAATACATACAGATCTTACATTCTTACAGACTAATTGGTGGGTGGGTTTCCTAAACTGTAAAAGCTCTCCAGGTTACCTGATCACAGAATGTAATTCCAGTAATCTCCTCAAACAAAAACTTCAAAAAAAGAGTTGATGTTATGAGGCACTGTCACATGTTTGCACATCTGTATAGTTCAGTCAGCATCTCCTGGGTCATAAAGCCTAGTTCAGGCCACCAAAGAAAAAAGCTGTCTTTGACAAGCCACTAGACAGGCCACAAGCTTCACTGAGCCATGGAAAAGTGGTGAAATGTGACACTACAGATCTGAGTCATGTTTGCATGCTTCTTCACCATCCCTGAAAGCAAATGACTGAGTAGCTGTGCATTATGGGCCATCTCATGTCTCAGTTGACTAAAATCAGCTTTCAATCCAATACCACACCTCATCTTTAGCTCCCCAGACATAAAGCCCTATTTTCTATCTGTTATGAATGTCAGGGGGTAATTCAGTGCAAGAAGGCTAATGGGTCTGGAGGACATGGCTAGCACAAAACACTAACAGCATGTAAAGAAGTAGAAAAGAGGCAGTAAGGAAAAGTGAAAGATTCAAATATTTAACCATAGTAGAACTGAATCCCAGTGTCATGTGAGGCCACATTAAAACATGCTAGAATTCTTAATCCCCAATGGCAAGACACGAGAATGAACTTATGAAATAAAAGGTCAAATAAAAAACAAGGACAGTAATTTTAAAAGGGTTCCAACACTGAGAACATTAACTGCTGCTGGGTGAAAATCTGTATTAATTACAAAAAAATATTAGGCATCATTTGTGCACATATTCACCTTTAGTCTGCAGCCCATCTGTTGACCCATTGTGTTGGCCATGGTCTACTAGTGAGAACTCCAGCAGCACTACTGTATCAAAAAAAATCATAGAGGGCCACAAACACTATAATGTCACTACTGTGTTGAGAGTAATTTACACTTTACTTTAATAACATTATAATTCAGAATCCATTTTGCGAAGGACACACATGGACAAAATTGTTGGTAGCCTTCCAGTAAAGAAAGAAAACCCCTCAATGGTCAGTGAAATAACTGACAAAAGTAATAATAAATAAACTGAAAACTAATGAATGAAAATCAGACATTGCTTTTAAATTGTGGTTCAACAGAATCATTTTTAAAAACAAACCAATGAAACTGGCCTGTACAGAAATAATGGCATGCCTAGAAAAGACTGAAAATAATTTGACCATATGGACATGCCTCTAGAGTTGACACTCCCGCCAGCGGGAAAAAATTCTGCAAAAACACAACACATATATAACAACGAGATTTTATCCTAGAAACAAAATGAAACAGAAACTTTAAAGCATAAAGTCTCTACTTTTCATATATGTGTACCCTGCCAGGGAAAACCAGGACAAAGTCACTGGGCAACTTATTGAGGTATCGTGTCAATATCGTGTCACTCACATTAGTGACAAAACTTAGCCACTCGATATTATTGCTGTAAATGAAAGATAACAGTCTCAGATATCTATCGGAGTACATACTTGTATTTTGATCAAAAACTAAACTTAAATACATAAAAAAGTTGTTTTGAAAAAAACAAATTTTGAAAAAAGAATGACTTTTATATGGTTTTCCCTTGCGGGGTCACACATATATACAGTAGCTTGAATCTAAATATATTTTTTGGTATTTGTGAGAGGAGCTTAAATAAGCAGACACTTAAGCTTTTCAGATGGAGTCAGACAGCTGTGTATTTTTCCTGCCAAATGATGCTATCTGTCATTCATATGATACTGACATGTAATTCTGGACATTCCATTGGTGGATTACTGGCCGTGGATTTTGTGAAAATGCCCCATCAAACAAAAGAGCTCTCACCTGAACAAAGACCTCTCACCTTCAGTGTTTACACCTATCTCTTAAATATTCAATCTAGGAAATAATGAAAGAGTGAAACACGTCACATTAGTTAAGCTTTAGTAATAAAATCGCATACAATGTCTAAAAACTGTAATGACCAATGTGAAGCAGACACCTCTGTTTATTCAGTTCTGAGTCTTGGTTCAAAATGTTTAGAGTGTGTTTTTTCACAATCAGCACATCTGAAAACAGGTTTTTGGAAAGTCTAAGATTAGAGCAGATTTAATCAAAATATAGATTTATGACACTCTTACTGTTTTTACACTGTTGTTGCTGAGTTTGTGCTGAACAAAAGCCTGTGGAACACTTTGGGGAAAAATAATGTTAGATGGGTATACTTTGTAAAAATAAGTCAGGGCATGTCAGACTACATCAGAGTGTCTGAAACACCCTCAGACTCCAGAGGGTTAAACTTGTCTTCAAACCCGAAACTTGTAATGAATCACTCTGCCTATTTAAAGGGTGAAAGGTAGTCACTGCGCTGTTTGGTATCATGCTGTGGACCACATGGACCACAGAAAGCTAAAGAGAGAGTTGTCTCAGGAAATTAGAAAGAACATTAAAGACAAGCTTGTTAAATGTAAAGGCTATAAGACCATCTCCGAGCAGCTTAATGTTCCTGTGACTACAGTTAGACATTATTCTTCAAAAGTTTAAGGTCAACAAGACTGTTGCCAATCTCCCTGGATTTGGCCGCAAGAGGAAACATGATGACAAATTGAAGAGATGGATAATACAAATGGTAACAAAGAGCCCAGAACATCTTCCAAAGAGATTATAGGTGAACTCCAAGGTCAAGAAAAATCAGTGTCAGATCACACCATCTGTCACTGTTTGAGCCAAAGTAGACTTCATGTGAATTTCAAGTTATTTCAGTGACCATTGTTGGGTTTTCTTTCTTTAACGGAAGGGTATCAACAATTTTGTCCATGTCTATACATGGCATTTCTCATTTAAGTCCATTAAACTGCTCTGAGATCCATCAACAAGTCTCAAACCCATAAGAGTCATTATTGAATCTACAGGTCTCACATCATAAAGGAAATATGAACTGAAAAAAATCCTGCAGGTCTTCAAATAAAGAGACACACTGATTGCCTTAGTTTGAGAACCTCACTACACCTGGCCATTAAGAGTCTGATCTGGTTAGAGACAAGTTGGATTGGAGTTTTTGTGATCACTATTATTCATTTTCAAATCAATATGGAGGACAGATTTACCAGGTCAATGGCTGATCCTTATCAAACTTCCAAAACACTCTCATTATAATTAACCAAGCGTCATAGGTCAGCATCTTATTTTCAGATGAAAGTGCCAGATTACAAACACAAAAATATGATGCCATGCATGCCATATGGGCAAGAGCTGTAGTGGAAATGAAAGGCAAAAGGCACTCGTCTGGATGCTGAAGTATTAAGCAAAGCCAGAGGGACAGATGGGATTTTCTTTAACTGAGTCATAACTTTTTGCCTTTTGCTAAAAGAGGACAGACATGCCTCTAGTGAGATATTCAGCCACCCCCATCTGGACTCTAACAAGTCTAATCTAACAAGTTACTTGCAAGCTTGTTTGTGCTTGTGCATTATTTGTAAAGCAAAATTTGCATTCCTTGTCTCCATTTGCCCAAGAACCAAATGAATAGGCCAATCCAGAACACACTTTTTTCCAATTACAAGAGGAAAACACTTCTAATTGCTCTCCAAAGGCCAAAGGCCTTAAAACATTTTTTTTTACATTCCATCTAAATAACCTGAATTCTTTAATAAAAATCTTATAGGCAAGGAAAATGTGTTTGATTTTATTTTTAGTATTACTCCCACAGAAGTTCACCAAGTTTTTCAAACCACCATATCATGCACTTTGCCAAAATCTTTGTTTACACAACTGAACAGTTCCTGTCTAAATAAAATGTGTAAATTCACTCATTAGTCTTGTGCGACAAGAATCCACTTCTGCAGCAATACAATCACCTAGTAACACAAGTAATAAAGGTTAATTAAAACTGTCATAAAAGCTCATTTGTGTCGACTGAGTTTGACTGCTGTGGTGAAGCTGAAGAAGATGCTGAGAGAGTGGAAATAAATCGATTGAGTACTGGACACAGCTCAGAGGCATGCATTAAGCTCAGATAAATCAGCTATGACCAGGCTATCACAAACAAAGTGTTGCCTGGGAGGAAAGAATATGAACAACATGGCGGTGATCATTAAAAGCTGCCTGTGTTCACCACCACATTGTTTCTGATCATTAAAAATGTGCTAACGCTCATATATGTTGTATCAGGACCGTACACCTTTCACAGTAATGAGCAATCAGCAGTCTTTGAATGCGGTAGTTACATGCACCACACACATGCACACACACATCCTGTGAAATCGACAGGATCTTCAGGACATTTCAGATAAATCTCCTGGCACACATCTCTATTTTAAGTTGAATATTCACTGAAAGTTATTTTGCAAACTCATAAATTCACCACACAGCCAGCAAAATAAGTTATGTATGGCTTTCATGAAAGCTCATATTACTGAGTGTTGTAGGCATTACGGCTCTTAGCAGATCAAATCAGTCCTCCATTTCCACTTAAGACAGCCTCCCAACCAAATCGTACAAATGAGATTTTAAGAGGACATCATTTTGTAAAGACTTCATTTCCTGGGGTTTAATCTCTTCTTCTGATACAAACAAATGAAAACCATACAAACAAATATTCATACATTAGCTAATGTGCTGTATCCAGATAAGTAATTTGCCTTGAGATGTGGTATGTTCTCCCTAAAATACATATATATCATTTTACTAAATGATGCAAGGTCATGTTTCAAGCCTTTGTACCAATCAGTTATTCTTACCAAGGGTACAAAACCTGAATGGGTTTGTACTTGTTTTCATACTATCCTCTGCTAGAATGCACCTAAAGTATAGTGATTGGCATCCAGTCCAGGACCAATATGACCCTGATGGAATGAAATCATGCTGCTGTGGGTTACGTTTCTCATGCTGAGGTGGTTAAAATCTCTCCATTGTCTATGATGCAATGCAATGCTCCAATCTAACATCGTCATGCGCTGGTGACCACAAGAGCTTGGGAAAAGTTTCCCATTACAAAGCAACTTTGGGTCTCTCAAGGCACGATGGAAACTCATACACTTCTGCTCTGCGTGTAACACAAAGAGAGAATCAGGAATAAGAACTTGAACAAATTAAGAGACAAAGTGTGTGGCTGTCTCTTGCCAGACTAAAGCCAATTCTGCACATAAAATGTGTCCTCCTAATTCCCCAAAAGCCAATTAGAACTAGGAGCTATAAAGGCAGAGAGGAAATAATAAGGGCTACTTCTGTCCCCCCTGAGTACCTCTGTTAAAATACACATCAAAGGAGTGGAACAAAGAAAAAGAAAAGCAATGTGTTACACAAATAAGCATAAAGGAGCCAGCTGGAACACATATTTCAAATACACAAATACTAAATACAGAGAAAACTGAATTACCTGAATATCCTATGCATTTTATTTTCTCAAGAACTTACTGTCTTATCTCTTCAAATGCTATGGAGGATAATAAGCAACCATCACTGAAAGCAAGTTTTGCATTTCATTTGGAAATCAAGGTCACAGAGTCTGGAGGAAGAGTGGAGAAACACACAATCCAAGCTGACTGAGGTCTAGTATGAAGTTTCCACAATCTGTGATGGTTTGGGGAGCCATGTCATCTGCTGGTGTTGGTCCACTGTATTATATCAAGTCCAAAGTCAGCACAGCCATCTACAGGACATTTTAGAGCACTTCATGCTTACATCTGCTGACAAGCTTTATAGAGATGTGGATTTCATTTATTCAGCAGGACTTGGCACCTGCCCTTGGCACCTACCTGATGCAGTAATTTATGTAAAAGCAGCTAGTTCTGAGAGCATATACTGTACATACTTTTCAGTATGTATTAAACATCATGTCTGAACTGGTCTAATATGTTTTGGGATACTGAATTTTGATCATTGTTCATTGACTTTTGGACTTTTTTCATTGGCTGTAGACCATAGTCATCATTATTAAAATAAATAAACATTTGAAATAGACACACTGTGTGTAATGACTGTATATAATATATGACATTTAACTTTTTCAATTAAATTACTGAAATAAATGAACTTTTCAATGACATTCTAATTTTGTGAAATATACCTGTATAATATTGTATTATTGGGGCAGTCCCATGCAAACTAATCATACATTACCTCTACAACACAAAAAAAAAATTAGCACCAGCTCAAACTTGACCACTAAGGCCACAAGACCACTTGAGAGAGGTCTTCATCGATCAGTATCTTTAATATAAATGATCCTTATTCTGTTATACTGCCTCACCTAAAGGTTTTCCCAAAGTGATACAAAGCACGACGTCTGGGACTGATATGTCCCTGATGGAATGAGATCAGGTTACTGAGTACAGGTTACTGTCTTTTTTCAAACAGTAAGGAGATGTTTCTAAGAACACAGCATAAGAGAACACACTCAGGAACTCTGCTTCTTACATAAACACTCATCTAAAGATAGAAAGAAAGTTACACTAAATAATCTTTTCATCTACACTTTACTTCTCATTCTGAAATGATTCATTAATCAGTCCTTCTCCCCATCTGAGCAAACTGCAGATCGTTGGTAAACTGTTCTATCCATGATGCTAATTGTGCAGCTTTGCCTACTGAAAACGTCATTAAACCTCGTTATTTGATTTCTGTTATGTAAATGATAATGACTGATGTCTATAGAGAAACAATATGGCAGGTGTACTCCAGCAAATAAAGACAATGCTGAATAACAGAGCCTCCCCAGTACGGGCCATAGTGAAACATTTAGCACAAGCGCATTTCCAAAAAGACCAAAAAGTTAAACTATTTGACCTTTTGTCTAATTCATTTGTGCTTTGATTTTTTTTTTTAGACACACATACATACACACTTGTGTTTTGAGCATTAAGAAAGGCTTTTAAAAAACGATAATCCGCTGAGCAAAACAGTGGATTATCAAGTTTACTAATGGATGTGGTGAGTGCAGTCAGTTTAAGTAAATGAACTGATGTTATTCAAAGGCATCTCTCTGTCTTTGCTGCTACTCACGTTGGTTTGTCATGTGCAGGATCTCAAGAGGAAGTCTCAGAGAGCTGATGAAAGCTTTTAATGTAACATTTATTACTATATTAGAATATTGGAAGGACAAACTTGCAAGTCCCACTCAATTGATCTTACCCAGGATTAATACTTACACGTCTGCAATTTTAATTAAATACACCAAAGAGTTTAGGTCTAATACAGATTCACTGTTAGATCTGGTGCTTATACTGCACTGCATTACTCAGTATTGAGTATATACCATGAATAAAGGAGAAAAAGCTTTCTGTCACAGATACACTCTTACAGATTCACTGGATTAATATGGGATAATATTGTAAAGCTGATTTCCTGTAAAGCTGCTTTGTGACAAAACCAGTTGTAAAAAGCAATTGACATACATAAACAGCAAATCTAAAACTGGGAACCCTGGTACTATCCTAGTTCTTTGGCTATAAAAGAAGTAATTTGGAAAGAGCCACAGAATCAACAACCATGTGTTCAAGTCAAAAAATGAACCGAACAATGGAGCCAAAGACTCAAAAACAATGCTGCTTAATCTACCACAGGGATTTAAGAAAGATGTTGGTTGAACCACTACATTCATCACCCACTCTATTAGAAATCACTATGTTAGTTTCAGGCATATATTCTGATATTTTTGTTGCTGATTCATTCTTATAACAGGAGTGACACTGACAAAGAAGAAGTATGGTAGTGTGTTGGGTGCTGGAAAAAGCTATGACTGTATATTATAACAGTGCTTAATTTGAACCCTGGAAAAACAAGTGGACAAATATGTGAAATTAACAAACAAATATGTTAACCATTAATTATATTATATTATATTATATTATATATAT
>BRDA01026710.1:0-17107 GCA_036984385.1 Crenuchus spilurus
AGACAGAAGGGCAGAGTAGCATTAAAATTCATGTTGTAGTTAACAGAACTGTGATAATATTTGTTATATTCTGTTAACGTATTATTTCTCATTCAAATCAGTTCAAGTTTGAGCACAGCCAGGTTACTAATTTCTAAAGCTACACAGTAAATATGTCAGTGTTAAATCAACACTATTAGAGTTAAATTAACCTTGAGGGTGTCAAAATGTAACACTCCCAGTGTTAATTTAACTCTAATAGTGTTGATTTAACACTGGCAGATTTACTGTGTAGATCTCCTACACGGCTTAAGATATATAAAATTAGGCTACATTAGGAGGGAATTAGGTGTAACACCTGAGAGTGTTGTGGTTTGCTTTAGGTGTGGCTTTACTTCATCATGAATTTGTCCTGTAAAGTCTTACTTCTCCAAGGGAATTTGATGCTTTTGTCTTGTTTAGTATCAGTATTTTCAGACCAGCCCAAATCTCTCTAGCGTGTGAGGTGTCCCTCCCTGTTATTTTGACAGTTTGATTTATTTGTTTGCGTTTCACTTCCACTCTTATTTCTGTGCTTGCACATCCTCTTCCGCTTTTCTCTACTAACACTGAAAGTGTTACTGAGCTGAAGCCCATGTTTCTGTAATATAATGATACTGTGTACAGGCTGGTATTTCACCTATTACATAGTAAATAAAATTTGATCAGCTTTGACGCAGAGAGAACGCAAATGAGGTGAGGGAGATTACATTACATTGCATTTAGCGGACACTTTTATCCAAAGCGACTTACAATAGTGAGTACAGTACTACAATATCTGTACTACAATAGTACAGATGCGAAAAATACTAGAGTTGTAGTAGTATTTACTAGTACTAGTATACTAGAATTAACATTTCGATACCGAATGCTGAGTGCATATCAGTACTCATGGGGAGTATTTGGGATCACTAGAGCAGGTGCTCTTTGAAGAGCTTGGATTTTAGGAATTTCTTGAACCCAGTGAGGGACACCTCTGCTCTAGTGGTGGTAGGCAGCTTGTTCCACCATCTGGGAACTACTGAGGAGAACAGTCTGGATTGCTTTGTGTGAATATTAGGCAAAGCAAGGCGACGTTCAGTGGAGGAGCGCAGCGACCGTGCAGGGACATAAGCTTTTAAGAGCGAGTGCAGATAAGAGGGAGCCTGCTCTGTCATCACCTTATAGGCGATCGTGCAGGCTTTGTGTTTGATCCGGGCAGCAATCGGAAGCCAGTGTAGCTCAATGAGCAGTGGGGTGACATGTGCCCGTTTTGGATGGTTAAAAACCAGACGTGCTGCTGCATTCTGGACCATCTGTAGTGGTTTAATAGTGCAGGCTGGGAGGCCTGTTAGCACAATTCGAGATGCTGGTATTCAACTTCTTCACATGGAAAGTTCTCTTATATTGAATGTAATCAAGTGAAATCAGTAAAAATCTGAATCAGGCATCATTGGAATTGGGCTGAACGATTTGGGGAGTATTATCTGATTGTGATTATTCAGAATAATATTGTGACTGCTGTTAAAATTGGGATTATTCTATAAAATTAAGGTTCAAGCCATTTGTTTGCAAAGAAGACCAGAATATCTACCCATCTGAAGCTAGTGTGCCAATAAGTTCTGGTTATGATGTGACAATACATGGTGGTCTGGATGTTCTGGTTTGGTCCAACTTACTTGCAGGAAGTTCATAAGTTTAAGTTTCCCCACTTAAAGCTAATAATGTAGGTTATCACAGAAAAACTGCAGATGTTGATATTTGAAAATTGCATTCTCTTAAATTTTACATTTTCACTTCGAATCCCGAGCGTGCTGCTCTCCTATTGGCAGCAGGGGCCTGCGAGAGCAAAAATGGTCTGTGTTCTCTCCAGGCAGGTAGGATGGCACTCTCTCCCCAGCACTACGAAGTAATGTCGGCTGGCTCAGGCGTCTGCCAGGCGATCCATCAGAACTAGGGATCCTGTGCTTTCCTCCGAGCATTACAAGTGGCTCAATTGGCTGCAAATGCATTTGCCAAACACTATAAAAAGAATAAAATTGAATACATCTATAAATACAATGATATTTACATATAGTAGAGGCAAATCTGGGGGTGTTTGGGTGTCTTTTTTAATATCATTTTTGCCAATTTTATGCCTTCCCAATGTGGTAGTAGCCAATTAACCCATCCCATTGGCTAGGGGGCTCTCCCCATCACTTTGCACTGTCCCTGACTCTAGGAGGGTGAAGACATGCACACGCTTCCTTTGTTGTGTGTAATGCAGCCTCTTTTCAAACTACCGCTTGATACACTGTCACTGCGGAGCCAACGTGCTCAGAGGAAAGCGCAGGGTTCCCAGCTCCCAATGGTCCAATCAGTAGACGCCTGAGCCAGCGGATATTGCATTGTGAAAGTAATAGGGAGAGTGAGAGCACCATCTACCCACCCAGAGAGAGCACTGCCAATTTTTTGCTCTCTTGGGCCCCGGCTGTTGATGGCAAACAGCATGACCGGGATTCAAACTCGCGACACTCTGGTCATAGTGTCAGCGTCTTAGCCTGCTGAGCCACTTGGGGCCCATGACTAACCTTCTTTAACTATTTCCATTACTTAAGTCTGGAAAAAGTGCAGAAAAACCCTGCACTTAATCATCAAACAGCTCATCAAAAAACATGTTATTTGAGATATTACATTGACATGACTAATGCCATGTTGCTACCACAGAACATCGAAGACTGTAAAGCTGATGATTATTATCCTGCAGACTTACTACTTGTTTTTCGTAAAAAAGATGTGACAGTGGTTGGTCTTTCTTGATTGATTCTCTTATAGATGCACTAAATTCATCTTCAACTTCTGGATCGTCTAAGGTATGTGATGCTGCACATGATGGTGTGCATCTTCAGGAAACATCAGCACAGATTCAAACACTGATCACTGAAGCATTTTATGTTGCAAGTCACTCGGGATCTCACATGAGCCTATGATGTCTTTTATTCAGCCTCACAGTGATGGATCCAGTTCACCTTCAGGTTCTCATCCTAGCTTTGTGGTTGGTCAAGGTAATGCACTGCACTGAACATCTAGAACTACACTCCCTAATGAAATGTAATGGGCTTTACATTTAAACATTTAAACTGAACAGGTGAACATGTGTTTCCCTCCAGTTGTAGCCAGAAACCGAAAACCTGTCATCACATACGCAGAAGTTACAGAAGGAACTAGGAACTTCCATCAGGACTTGAAAATTGGTGAGAGCACATTTTCAGAGGTTTTCCAGGGAAGACGCGGAAATGAAAACTTTGCTGTAAAAGTTTTCAAAAAGGTACAGTATGACTTGTCAATCACAGTTCTGCAGTTCTCTTGTCATGTAGGTCATATCTATGGCTAAGGATTTTCCACTAATACTCCTCAGCTGTCCTCTCTTGTAAAATCTTAATTATTTTACAGTATGTATTTTAACAACTGCTTAACAGCGTTATCAGAATGTCACTTTTTATCAATAAACAAAGAACTGCTATCAGGGTTTCTGTAAAATTTGCTAAATTAAATTACTTTTGTAGGAAATACAGTTTAATACTGTTTTTACAAATATTAAATATTACCTGGGTTGCCAGGTAGTTCCTGTAAAATGTAGCAGTAGATTACTGTTTGAGAAAAATATGGGTTAATGCTCTTCTCACAATATTGCTGTTACAATACAGTAAAGAACTGGTAGCAGAGTTGCAAGGATGGTTCTATAAAATTAGCAGTACAATACTGTTGTAGAAATATATCATTTAATACAGTTTTCAGAAATACAGGACATTACAGTAATATATATATATATATATATGCTGTCATTAAACTGTAAAGAACTGGTAGCAGGAATTTTGATTTTAAGTTGATTTGATTGCCAGGAATTTGTAAAATGTAGCAGTAGATTAATGAGAAATATATTGTTTAATATCGTTTTCACAAATACAGGACAGTACTGTTAATATCTAGCAACATGGTCGGCAGGAGGTTCCCATAAAATAAAAAAATAGATGCACATTACCTGGTATGCCCTATAATTTACATTACTCTACTGTACTTAAGGAACTCCATGCATTCCTATAGGATTTAAGATTTACCAGCCAGACTTTATTACTATTCAAATGTATTTACATAATTGCATATTTAATTACATGTGATGCAGTGCATTCTGTAGCAACAGGTTCGGGTCTGCACTCCTCAAGTTATTCTGTTGCTTTCAAAGTCAAAATATAAAAAAGTGATTGAATTGAAATCAATACAATTTCAATACATTTGAAATGATTAATATAAGTAACAGATTGTAAAATCGGTTGTTTTGTTTCAGTGTCTACATTTTAGAATCACTAAGTTAGAATCACTCAAACTCTTAATGCATTGTGAATTTAGGGAAACCAAGGATCTTGGAAGGCTTTGTGGGAGAAGTTCAAAACAGAGATTGAAGTTCTTCAACTGTAAGTGCAGTCAGTTTACTGTTAATAAATATTCCATTGAGTAATACTGAATCCAGGCCTCGGGCAGAGGTTTCTAAAGATCTGCTGATTTCTTCTTTCTCAGTTATCAGCATCCCAACATCTTGGAGCTTTGGGGCAGCTTTTCTGAAGGGGAGCACTACTGTTTGGTCTATCCGTTCCTGCCTAATGGATCGCTCTTTTATCGACTGCATGATGAGGTACATCACTGACTTAGTGTATCTACCACAGCTGTTTCTGATTAGATCAACGGTTTGAATTCTGGAGATGTTCATGGGCTGAACTGTGTCAGCGTAAGCATCTTCTCTCTCACACAGGAAGCTGTAACACCTCTTTCGTGGAACAACAGGCTTGATATCATCAAAGGCACAGCAAAGGCCGTACACCACCTTCACACTGCACAGCCATGCATGGTTATTTGTGGCAGCATCAAAAGGTAACCGTGGACGCCCTTTACCGCACTACGTGCTTATCTCAGCTATTCTGTGGTGACTGTTGTCAGCTAATCTGCGAGGCTACTTGATATCTTGATTATATTGTTACAGGATTGTGATATTCCATATAATGTATTAAAACACAATTTTGGATGTCACTCACTTAAAGGAATGGATTGGGTAAAAATCTAATGTACACACTCACTCAAGATGTAGTTAATCAGCCAAGTCATGTTTTTAGTCCAGATTTTACTTCTTTATTTTCAAACTGGAGCTATGAGTCTAACCCTGCTTACAAACAATAGAACTTGAGTACTAAAATAGCCTAATTGTTTACATAAGCAATACATACCCCCGAATCTTACCTAAGGGTGCACTGACTTGTTGATGTAGTTTAGGACACATTATGACTTGTGAATTTTAAATGGTAGCAGAAACTCGCCATGTAGCAGAAAGCCTCAGGACTGACCTAAGAAATCATCAAACAATCATAAATGCAGAGTAATCTGATTTGAAATTAGTCCTGAGATAAGGTACCTGCTTAGTAACCAAAAGCGCTGATGCTGTTACAACTTTTTAAAGTTGTTGACATTTAGAGTTCACAGAAATATGTCCCCAAAACCACATCAAGAAGTGAGACATTCATTAAGATCTGGATCTGATAAATAATAAACTACTTTGTGATTGGTTAGATGATTTATTTCATAATGAATCCCTCTGTGAGAACAGTACGTCATAGGCCAACATTACAGTAATGACTAAAAAGCAGTGTTTTGCATTAAAATTAGTAAAACTGGAAAGAAGACACAGCTTTAGTGTAAGTTCACATGAAGATGTATGGACCTTATTTATCTGTCTGTCATAAATTGTTTATATACAGTGGAACCTTGACTTATGAGTGCATCAACTTACAAATTTTCCAAGATACGAGCTGTCACTCAGTAGATTTGTTGCTTTATGATGCAAGCCGAGATCTGAGTTACGAGCGAGCGAGCTTATGCCACCCACCACTAGGTAGCCCAGCAAGCGTTCAGTTCACGTGGTTATCTTGCCATGCAAGCATCTTTGTTGTATTGCGATTGCTTTGTTTTAGCATTTTGTTTATTATAGACCATTTCTTAGTTTTAACCATGGGTCCTAAGAAATTGAGTGCCTAGATCAGTGCTGAGAAGAAGAGGTTGTGCATTAGCGCTGTGTAACAACACTTGCCTCACGTATTTCCTCCCCATTTTGAAAGGGAGGAACCAGTTAATTTAATTTGATATATGAGAAAATTGAGTTACAAGCTCGGTCACAGAGCAAATTCAACTCGTAAGTCAAGGTTCCACTGTATTGTTAAGACTTCATTTAAGAATCTTGAGTCTACTTCTGTGTTCACAGTTCAAACATTCTGCTGGATGAGAATTTGCAACCCAAGCTGTGTGACTTTGGAATGGCCCGTCTGAGACCCCACTCTGTCAACCAGAGCTGCACCATCACTATGGACAGAACCTCTCGCAGCAACATGGGCTACTTACCAGAAGAGTATATACGTGATGGCAAACTGTCAGTCAAGTTAGACGTTTATAGCCTGGGCATGGTGAGTCCACATTTCTGTTCTTATACTGTACAGAATATTCAAAAGTAAATACATTTACATTTAAATAAGGATGCTGAGAACAGTGTTAACTACACAACTGATTACAGCTCTGTGAGTGTTCATTAGGTGTTGATGTTTAATACTGCGATGTACTACACAGATGTTTAATCTGGACCTTGACGCTGAGTTGTAGTCCCATAAACTGCAAGCCAGCATATATTTGGCTAAAACCAAAAGCCATTACTAACAACTAACTACACAGTAAATATACCAGTGTTAAATTAACACTATTAGAGTTAAATTAACACTGAGAGTGTTACATTTTGACACCCTCAGTGTTAATTTAACTCTAATAGTGTTGATTTAACACTGACATATTTACTGTGTAGTTAGTTAGTTGGCCTTTTGGTTTGTGTTTTTGAATTAAATACAATACATTTGTATTTATTTATTATTTTATATATGTATTATTATATTGTAGATTTGTTATTCTCAAACATGTTCTATGTTACGATTTCAAATGTTGTTTTAAACCTGAAGTAGAGAGGTCCTTATGGGTCAGACCCCCTCTTGAGATTTGACATGAACAGTGATTACGCATCACTGGTTTAACGTCCCTTGTAGGTCGACATTCTGTTGTTAACGTTAACATTTTAAATAGTCTGGATCCACTGGATTACGTTTTGTTTTTGGTTGCAATGTTTGAGTCCCAAACAAATAGAACTGAACACTCTGTCTCTGTCCTGCTGAAGGGCACCTTCATATGACACTGGGTTGTAAGATGAATCTATATAAGGTCCCTTTAGTGCTCCGCAGCCTGAAAAAAATACGTTGTCATGCCTAAAATGTATTTTGATTTGGCAATAAATTATAAATATGTCTTATTATATTACAAATCACAAAACTCCTTTACAAAAAACATGAATATTTAGTATTTATTCCATGTAAATAAAAAGACAGTGTGGTTAATGTCCATTAAAATAATAATCAGTCAGAAATTTCTCTTTTGGCCAAAAACAAAAATACATGTTATTTTACTGTTTTCAGAACTGATTTCTTTGTGGCAGAAATTTCAGAGCATTAATTGTTCCAGTTATTAATATTTATTATTTTAGTTGTTTGGTAACCAGGCTGGGCTAACGTGTATATAAAATATCTGTGGATTGTGATTATCAGTGTGTTTTTGTAACTGGAATCATATCTAAAGATGTTTTCATTCGCCATTTGTGGGCATCCAAAATAATATTTCTAAGCCTGAAGTCTATTCGGAGGCATAATGTGGTATTGGATTTATATATTTATATTCTTGTAGGTCATTCTGGAGACATGCACAGGGCAGAAAGTGATACAAGAGACCCCGAAGCACACTTTACTGGTAAGCCCCCACCCCAGGGACCCTGCAGTAAGAATATGTCATTAGTAATTCTGCTCATAATCAGTTTTTAATGTTGTTTTTCTTGAATCCTCTAAGAGGGACAAGTTGAGTTTAGAAGCAGAAGAGAAAGGCTGTGTGGATGCCTGCCTGTGCTTTTTGGACTCTAAAGCAGGACAGTGGCCCACTGCAACTGCGCTGTGTCTGCTCCGCCTGGGGCTGGAGTGTACAAGTAGCCGAGCCCGAGCCAGACCCAGTATGGAGACTGTGAGTACTGCAGACACTCTAACACACAGTAAATGATGGGCAGAACTGAGCTGAATATTTTTGCATATAATCTTGTTTGATGTGATGATAGGCCATTTATGTCCACTCTGTAGTTCTACAATCACAGACTGTAGTCCATCTATTTCTCTGCATACCCTTTGACCCTGTTTTTCAATGGTCAGGACCCCCACAGAACAGGTATTATTTGTGCTCAGTGACACTGATGTGGTGGTGGTGTGTTAGTGTGGCGCTGGCAAGACCAGCATACTTACTTGACATACTGCTGAGTTGAGCTCAAGGTAAAGACTAAACAGCAGCTATATGGTCAGTGGAGCTGATAAAATGGACTTTGCAGATAAATGGAGGTGGTTTTAATAAAATGCTCATACATTATAACGGACAGTGTTTAAATGACATGCAATAATAGACACTGAACAAGGTTTTGATTTGATTCCCGCAGGTGCTGCAGAGCTTGAGTCAGCTTCTCCCTCTGCCCTTCCCCCCGGAAGACCAACCACGAACGCTGGATGACATGGCTCCACCTCAGCTCCCTTTCTGTGATCAGGTGTCAAGCTCCAGCCTGCCTATGGAGGATGATGAAATGTACAGCTCACTGGAGAAACCTCAGCTGCCAGAGGAGTCACGGCCCTGTGAGTGCAGCCAGTCTGAAGTCACTTTCCTGAGCAATGCAGAGCAGAGCATGTGCAGCTCTAATCCTCCTCTGAAACAAAGCCCAAGAGACACTGGAGCAGTCCTGGAGCACTTTCTACAGACAGACTGTGAGCCAGCGCTGGATCTGTACGGGAGCTGCCCGGTAGAGTGCAGCTGTGCAGCCGGAGCAGAACATCAGGGCTGTGAGGACTGCTGGGCCAACGGCTTTAGCTACAACCCATCACTTATCCCTCAAGGCAGGTATCTGCGGGTTAACAGATGGAGCTACTCTATAAAGAATTAACTTTTATTAAATGTATCTTTGTAATACAGTTGTGTCTTTTGTCAAAGTGCAGACAAGTATCACATTTATATCAAATACAGCCTGAAGCTAGAGGGTCAGTAATGAATTTCGGCTAATAATCATTGATGCATTATGATTTTATCAGCACAACTAAAGAGTAATGAGTCATTTTATGTGTTTGCATAGTTTTAAACTGCAGTGTTTGCTTTTGTAGGTGATGAAAGTCAGTCCTGTCAGAGCCCTGTTGACAACCCAGCTAAGAAAAGGCTGAAGGATAAAATTCGGCTCTACAACCAAGGCACAATCAAGACAGAGGAACTTCTCTCAATGACATCAGAGTGATTCATTCACCACAGATATTACCAAAGAATACGCTCTAACTTAAAACTGGCATTATGGGGATTTCGTTATTTTAGGAATACCTCATTGCATCAGATATTATTTTCATGTATTTTTGTTCAGACTAAGGACCAAGACAAGCTCTGTTATTTCTGTTCAGATGGTAACAAAGTCTAAGGTGGAATTGCGGCCAAATTAAAAAAAAAAAAAAAAAAAAAAAACATCTTAAGTATTAATCTTAAGTTAAGTGCTTAAAGGATACATATACAACTGTTTTATTTATTTACTTTTAAATGAACAAAAACTAAATTGTTGGTTTAAAGCTCATTTTACACTTCCAGTGTTCACTTAAACATTTCCCTGAAAAAAATTTATGGAAAAGGGAAAACTTAAAGGAAAATTTGAGAAAATATAAACCTTCTGCTAGTCTTTGGCCTCTGAAGTTTTGAAAAAAAATGACGTTAGTTGGTGTGGATAACAACTGTGTTTTTACAGAACTGTACTGTGGTACTACAATGGTTGTGTGATGGTATTACCATAGTAAAACCGTCAAGGATTTTTAGACACCATCAAGGGTAACAGTATTTACAACAGTATTTAGAAGTTGTATTGTAGTAAATTACTATTAGTAGTATTACTATGATAAAATTAGTTGCTACAGTATTCTGCATTATTATCATTGTAGCACCACTGTACTACTATTATGGCATGATACCATGAGCAGAGGTGTGGATAACAACAGTGAATGGAGGTTTGGGTAGTGGCATACAGCATAGCAACTGTTGTGAATCTGTTTGCTACTGACCACGCATGTTCGTTTGATCTACGGAGGAAAATACCAGACACCAAGTAGTTCTTCTTCAAAGAAATTTATTGACAGAGCGCTCCAGGAATCAGTCAAATTACACAGCAAGTGAAGATTCAAAGATTCATCCCACCTTTTAACAAAGTTCAGCCCCCCTGAATCACCCTGGTAACTTTCCATCACGTGAGAGGTCCCCTCCCTGTCATAAAAATTATCTTCCTCAGTTTTCAGTAATTTAGGCTAGCTATACTGAAACGGCCCGTCTTAATTCTTATCTGGCAAGATGCACTGAGGGCAGAACCCTCTCCCACATACACAGAAACACAGTACAAAACCGTCTTTGTTCAGTTATCTCAAATAAACACTAGCAGTTTCATGTGCTCAAGGTTAGAGTGAAGTTACAATCTGTTTCTGTAATGTACGTTTATTTCACCAAGCATTATAATTAAAACCTTAGTTATAATCAATTCTGAACATGTATTAAGCTAAAGGCAGTTATATGATATACTGTTCTAATATGTTAGCAATATAGATACGTTTTCCTTCACAACTATTAAAAACAAATGCTAGCTAAATGTTAACGTTAACAAAAACACCTGAAATGCTTTTTTAAAAAATTTCAGTTCAGTATTCAATAAATACTCTGTCTAACAAGCACAACTGTTAAATGCTAAACAATGCTAAGTGGATAGAACAATGAAGCTTGTAATGCTAGCATTAGCTAAGCTCGCAAGCTAACAGTTCAATATGACCCGAGCACTAAGGGTTAGCCAGTAGCTAACATTAAACTTTAGGCTTTGATTTACAGTTGAAAGTTTGCAGCCTCTTTACACACAATAGAAAGTATATCTTCAGTATTTGTTCATGAATTTGAGTTGTGTCTACTGAATTAGCTCAATTGTGTTTTCAAGGTCTTGGAAAGTACATTTTTAGTACATTTGTTGTTTGACAGATGGCTTGTACAGGAATACAAAATCAATCTTTATGTTGTAATGTGTTTACAACTCATAAAATTACATTTTGGGTTTATTTGTTCTTTAAGCCCCTGGAGTATATGACAAAATATCTGGAATTCTCAGGATTTCAGTAATACCTCATTACATATGATATTATCGTTATATTGTTTTATTCAGACCAGGACCACCTCTGTTATTTCAACAAGACTGGTCATCTGAAATGTGTATATGTGTTACCAAATACTGTACAGCAAGATTGATTAAATACTGTAGTCTTATGCCATGTAATTTTTATATATATTTTAAGGATTCAGTCACTTCCAAAAAATAAGTCAGAAAAAATAGACAGTTCAGATATTTTACTGACATATAATTGAGTACTTTTAGTACTTGTATCTAAATAAGCTAGAACTGTGTTAATATTGTACTGTATTTTATATGCATTTTAAAAGAAAAATGGGCCAAAACATTTTTAAGAATAGCCATATAGAAAAGTCAATTTTGTCTCCCTAAAGAACCATTCTTTGAATGAATTTCATGCAAGTATGAAATTTCATGTATTTTTAAAAATTTCAATATTATTCAATAAAAAAATCGCATTTGGTGTTTAGGTATGAATGTGTTGTTATTTATTTATTTATTTATTTATTTATTTATTTGCCATAGTCTTGTTTGATACCAAGCTTAGTGATCCTACACTTAGTATTGGTATCAAAATCAAAAGAGAAAGAGATATGAGGCACCTCCTTAAAACATTTTGACAGGTCAGACCAATCAGAATGCACCACATCAAGGGTGAAATGTGAATCTGAACAAAGAGCTCTCACATGAGTGTTCACCTATCTCATAAATGTTCAATCTGGGAACCACTGAATGAGTGAAACGCATGTAAGCTCACATTTGTTAAGGTAGGTATATACTCCCAAAAAGTCAATTGACTTCCATGCAATCTTTCAAGCATGATATCTCTGGTATTTTTTAAGATTTCTCTTTGATTTTTGGAGTATTGATACTTTATATATTTCTTCATGGGATGATCTCAGAATTTTTTGATCAAACCTTTGTAAGTACTAGATTAGCAGGCTTGAATATTTAATTAGGTGCGGAAAAATAAAAAAAAATGGAAACTTGTCTTTATCTTCAATATGTTTCAATGTATTTAATTTCCTTCCATCAGGACATGAGTTTATTGGTTATAAATAAAAGTCCAAAAAATAAAGTCAAAATCTTTAGTGGTTTTTGAGATATACCGTTTAGAAAATACATAACTTTCTGCCTCTTGGTGGCCATATTGGATGCTAATTTGCATAATTTATGCAAATTATGTAACCTAGGAATTATTTGCCATTTACTGATTCATATGGTTCAAAAAACATTATGAATCATTTAATGTTAGACATTTTAGTTTGGCAGTATATACCTACCTTAAGCTTTAGGAATAAAAAAATTCTAAAAACTGTAATGACCAGTGTGTAGCCAACACCTCTGTTTATTCAGTTCTGAGCTTAAAAGTCACATCTGATCAGCACATCTGAAAATAGTTTTTTGTTTAGAGCAGATTTATTAAAAATATAGATTTATGGCACTCTTACTGTTTTGACACTGAGTTTGTGTTGAACAAAAGCCTGTGTAACACTTTGGGAAAAATAATTTTAAATGGGTGTAATTTGTAAAAAAACAAACAAACAAACAAACAAAAACAGTCTGACTTCATCAGACTGTGTGAGAAACCCTCAAACTCCAGGGTGTTAACAGACTATTTGGCCCTTTAAAGACCGCAGGGGGCAGCAGCGAGCCTCCAAATAATACGTAGCATGCTGACGTTTCGTCACGTGTCCTGCGCGCTAAATACAACCTACCCTACATTACGAAAATACAGTACTTTAGATAGGCACGGAGAACGAAGTGTTAACGGCAAGATATGGCACTTCGCGGTTCTTTACAGACTTTGGTGGGTTATATTTTACCATACAAGGAGGACGACATGGTTAGGAACGCAGATGAAAACTCAGAATCCGAAGAAGAGGCAGATAAACAGCCGGAGTTTCTGGACATGAAGGAGATGGACTCTGTGTCCTCCGGCGGTTTCATGTTTCAGTCCTCTCTACCAGCCATGACTGAAGGTAAGTTAATGCAACTTTAAGACAGTAAATGAGAACAGAGGGCAGACTTTGTATGTGAATACGTGATGCAACAGCTTTAAAACGGATTATTTTCTGAATTAATGAGCGAATACTTCTAAGTACTTCTAAGTACATTAAAATGACTACATAAGCGAGTTTCTACATAAATACTGAAATAATATGGCTGAATAATTGTTATATTCAATCTGAACACATCGTACAACCAATAAGGAGAATAAGTAAATAAATGTATTAACAAACAAGTGACGTTATGACACGTAACGCAGACTTCCGGGTTCATGGCCAATTGTTTTTTTGACTGTGTCACGTGGTCATAAGTTCTTCTTCTTCTTCTTCTTCTTCTTCTTCTTCTTCTTCTTCTTCTTCTTCTTCTTCTTCTTCTTCTTCTTCTTCTTCTTCTTCTTCTTCTTCTTCTTCTGTTCAGTACTTTGTAATACAAATAAGTTGTACCAATTTAACACAATTTTGTTGACGGCTGAATAGTTGTATTTATAATATACAGAGATTGCATTTTTAAAAATCACATGTATTATTTAATCTGTAAAACATTTGGAAACGTGTGTTCTATTAAAAAAAACAAACATCTGACAATAAAAACTAAAAGTGTTCCAGCTGTGGCCTGGTGGTTAAGGACCCGAACGTGTGACTGAACAAGCCACAATACCTGACTTTGATACTGACCAAGTGTAGTATCACAGTACTTGATATCAAATGGATATATATTATGACCACTTACCATTGTCAAATGCTTATTTAATAGAACTGTAGTTTAACTAATTGTTATTTTAAAAATATAATCTCTTTGATCTATACATAACTCTTCAGTTGTAAGCAAAATACAGTGCAACTAATTTTTATGAGAAAGTATTGAAAGTTGAAGTATAGAATTAATTGCCAAATTTGATTCTTATAACCATAAAGATAATCCTGTGTAATAATTTGACGTTGATGATTTCACATGCTCATATATTTTTTGTATTATTGTATCTACAGTGGACTTCATGGCCTACAGACAGAAGTACAGGGTTCAAGGTCGGTTTATGTTCATGGATCCGTGGTGGGAGATCTCCTGCGTTGCCAGTCGTTTCAATCGCAAGTTTGTGCTGAAAGGCTATTCTTCCTACAGACTCCGGACCCATCTTAAAGAAGAGGACCATGCTGTTGTGTCTTTGTTCCTTAAGGCATGTGGTGTAGATGCTAATTTTGTCACTATGTTCATGGAGTGGCTGCCAGAGACCAGATATGTGGACCCTACAAATGTGGAAGAAGCTCTGAATGACTTCGGGGAGTGTAGCCAAGCGAATAGGGAAGCAGCTGATTATGCCATATCTTTACTTTCTAAATCTGGTAAATAAATACTTTTTAAAAAAAAGTAAAATAGCTTTTAGTCTGCACGCTATATTAGTTATGTCCCTGATTTTTTTTTCAAAATATGAACTTTAATTATGCTAAATGTGGAATATACTGTATGTGATGGCTGGATTCTGAGTTTTCCAAAGTCAAGTGCATTTTGTATATTTGCTTATAATCCCATGAACTTGTACATACAATACATGTCCAAATGTTTGTGGACACCCATGTTAATGAAAACGTCCATTTACTTTAAATTGCACTTATAGATGACACAGATATGCAAACACACACAGCTTATCTAGTCTCTGTACTGCCAGTAGAATTAGTCTGGAGTGCATAAACCTGAACCTATTGGTACAATGTCTAATGCCAGGTGTGGGCTAGAGAGGTATAAAGCCCCCTGAGCTGTAGAGCACTCTGTACATGATTATATATTGTATGTGGTTTTGCATAAACAATTGACATATTGTGTTATTGATTAGTTGCAGGTTTTTATGTGAGAGCTGCCAGCATGTATCCTCATCTCATGAAGTACATGCCATCCTTGCTGCCAGGGCAGTTTTTGAATCTGCTAAATAAAGGGAAAGAAGTGGAGAATATGACGACGCCAGAGGCTGCAGAAAACACTGAGGCCCCCACAGAGAAACCAGAGAATGGCTCCATATTAATCAGACTGGAGGAGCTCATCAACACAGCTGTGTGGAAGTTAGGCTTTAGTTATGTGAGTAAGACATTATCGGCTTGATGGACGTTCTGAAGATTTATTTATTTTTTACCATTTTTTAAAAATATCTTCCTCAACAGGTCATGTGGAAGGAGTATCGGTTAGTCAGGTGTGAAGCTAAGGTGAGAGCATTTAAGGACTGTGGCTTGTTCTCAAAAATCCCTGTTGCGCAGCAGAATGCCCTGCTTGCATATGATGATCTAAAGACCTACTGCAGGGAGAACGGCCACACCTACATTGACCGTGAGCGTCTGCAAGAGAGGATGAGGAGGATGTATAATTTGCAAGAGGAGAGTACTTGGGAAGCTGTGGACTTCCTCCGAAATCAAGGTGTAGTGAAGGTAGAGAGGCAGAGGGTTGCCCTGAGGAACTTCTATAAGTATGAGACAGAAATTGTTGACTGTCTGTATCAAGTGGTGATGGGGGAGCCCTGGAAGATCGACTTGGATGTGAAGCAGGTTCTCCGATCTGCTCCTTGTATGGGAATGAGAGCTAAGGCTGATGCTGAAGGTCCTTCTGCCTTGACAGAGAATGGAGAAGAGCATGTCTCTGCTGTAAACCATGAACCGGCATTATTCGACTACTCCGAAGCCTTAAACGAACCCATTGATGAGGAACTTGATCCCACCCTGATAGAACTGGACCCTGACCAGGTGCGAGCAGCAGAGATGATGTGTGCCAACCCTGTGACTGTGATCAGCGGAAAGGGAGGCTGTGGAAAAACCACTGTTGTTAGCTTAGTGTTTAAAGCTGCCATGCAGAAACAGGAGGAAAACAAAGATGGCAAATGTGAGGAGAGCGAGAAAAATGAAGAAAATACTCCACTGGAGGTTCTTCTTACTGCTCCTACAGGTAGAGCAGCATCTCTGCTCACTAAAAGAACCAGTTTTGAGGCATACACCATGCACCAGGTTGGTGAAGCCCATATATATAATGATTTTTTAATGAAAATACTACTTAGTCTAATAATTTCAGGGGTTTTACCTAAACTATGACTCGTTTAGTCATTGTTGGATCAAAATGTGCACATTTTTATCTTGTTAACATTTGACTGAGGATCTAAATGAAGTTTGTAGACAGATAAGCCTGCTTGATGTGGTTTTTAGACCTGTATTTAGATGAACGACAGGATTTAAGGAGGCAGGTTTTATGTACATAAACATGAAAGATATGTACACCCCCCTTTCATCACAAGGGCAGAGCTCACACCCAGAGGCAGCAGAGACAGACAGGACAGCTCACCAAATGATCACAATATTTATATCATAAACTCTTGTTTCTCCAATTTACTGCTTTTTTCTCACTAATGTTACTTTCTTCATTCACTAACTCCACCTGTCTTGACTATTGGCTGATTTCTCCCTCAGTGGTAAGAGCATTATAACAGCGTAACACCCAGCAATGAAAATAATATCAGATTAACTCTGATTTCACATGAAAAAGCAACTGACGAAGCAGCAGTTCACTTCTTAATCATCATTGTCATTATCAAATATGTCAGTTCCACCTTAAGTGGTGCAGCAGTTAGAGAAGTGCACTGCTAGCACTAACGCTAACCCTGCATCACTTAAGGTGGAACAGAGAATTCTCTCTCTGTCTCTCTGTCTCTCTGTCTCTCTCTGTCTCTCTCTCTCTGTCTCTCTCTGTCTCTGTCTCTCTCTCTCTGTCTCTCTCTCTCTCTCTCTCTCTCTGCCTCTGTCTCTCTCTCTCTCT
>BRDA01026714.1:7086-21904 GCA_036984385.1 Crenuchus spilurus
TAGTTAATGTAGACTATAGTCATAGTCAGTGTCAGACTATAGTCATAGTCAGTGTAATTCAGTTACTAACTAAGTTACTTTTTTTAACAAGTAGTGAGTAACTATAACTAATTACTTTTTTAAAGTAACGTTCCCAACACTGCTGATATCACACTGTGATTGACACTGATATCACATTGTGACTGATACTGATATCAGACTGTGACTGATACTGATATCAGATGTAATTGATACTGATATCACACTGTGATTGATACTGATATCAGAAGCGATTGATACTGATATCAGATGTAATTGATATTAATATTAAACTGTGATTGATACTGATATCAGATGTAATTGATACTGATATCACATTGTGACTGATACTGATATCACACTATGATTGATACTGATATCAGATGTGATCGATATTAATATTAGACTGTGATCGACACTGATATCACACTGTGATTGATACTGACTTCAGACTGACTGATACTGATATAAGATGTCATGGATACTGATTTCAGATGTGATTGATACTGATATCAGGTGTCATTGATACTGATATCACACTGTGGTCGATACTGATAGCTGATCATTTAAATATATACTATAAAATAATGTAAAATATACATTACAACTATTAGTGGCCATTACAGTGATTCCATTCAATCTGTCTCTCTTTATTTATCTATTTATCTGTGTGTATCTGTCTGTCTCTATGTATGTATATGTGTCTCTGTCTTATCATATCATTAAAACTAACAACACTGCAGTTAAAAACACAGTGAAAAGCTGATCCAGTCACAATGTAACAGTTACAGTAAGTGGACGTCATTACCAGCAGAACAGTAATTAATGACTTCAGGATGAAACATGGACCAAGATGGATGAGTCCAATTATCCTCCTCACCTCCCTCCTCCGAAACGCATGGAGTCTTAAGTAACTGTAACAAAACACAGATCTACCTGCTGGGCTGTGACTGTATGAAATATCTACATTTGGAAACACTGGTGGCGATAATTAACCTGGTGAAGCTCTAATTAACCTAACGTAGCTCTTTTCCCTGGACAGCTAAGAAATGACACCCCCCCCCCACCTTAAAACAAAGCATTTTCACCTCCACCATTAATCATTCTTTTTTCTATAGCTTTACAAAATCCAGACCTCAGTCATTAACAGGTAACACTTTAAAATACAGCCCAAATTTACAGTATGATCTCCTGTAATCTACCAGAACTTCTACTGATAGCAGATGAGTGATGGCCCAGTTCAAATGGCCCACCAACTGATTTCACTGGCCCAAATACTACTGTGGAAAAATGGTGATGATACAGTTGAAAGGCAATAGTTGGCCACATGTAGCCCAAAACTCAAATGCCAGAATATTCTATTTTATTTCCTAAAATTCATTCTTATTACTAAAATCAGTGTTCATTATAAAAAAAAATGACAGATTTAAGTTAAAATTCAGTTTAAAAAGAACAAGCTGTATGTTTCTGTAATGACAGAAATTCAGAATCAAAAATTAAATTTTGTTTAAAAAATAATGCATATCAAAAATTAATCTCTGTAGAGGTTTATGTAACTCATTTTCAACATTTAATCTTAATGTTATTACAGTAAATAATAATAATAATAATAAATAAATAAATAATAATAATAATAATAATCTTTATTTTTATAACACCTTTAATACATAAATGCAAAAAAGAGTGCTTTAACACAAAAGGAGGCAAATACATTAAATATAAAATTTGTGAAATAAAACTATAAAATGAAATTATAGAATAAAAACCAGTATAGCTACTGTATGAAATAATAAGAAACTTCTGTTTAAAAATAAACATGAAAATATAATTGGTAAATAAAAATAAATAAAATTATTTAAAAAAAATAAAGTAAATAAATAAATTACAGAATAAAAACTGCACAGCTATCAAACAATCAAATTTGATTAAAAATAAAGAAATATAACTATATTTGTTTAATACAATTGTAAATGATACATTTATGTAAAGATGCACTGCAGTATCAAATGAGGTAATAATAAATTCTTAAAAAGAACAAAAAATACAATAAAGGTTCACGTTAAAGGTCTGAAAATGAAAAATAAATGATGGATAACAAAATATAAAAAATAATGATTCAGATTTACTCCAGTAAATTTTTGCCTCAAACTGCTTACTGCAGGAAATATGATCAATTAAAAAATCTAACAGATATCATAGCACTGCACATTAGCAAGGAAAACACATACAAGTGCTCTTCCTCATAATGTTCTCATTGAAAAAAATGTTTTGTGATGAAAAGTTAATGATTTAACAATTTTTTTGCACTATTGTCACTAAAAGGTAGCACAAATCTGTTTAGTCAATTATCGATTTCCCCCACTCTCTGTAGCTATTTATGAGTCTTTCTAGAGTCATAAAGCTTCCTGGAGTCCACCTGAGAGTCATTGTGCAGGTGAAAATCTCACTATCTACCGTGTTTGGTCTTTAATTACTGAAATTACCCAATTAACACGAAGCCCAGTGTGCCGTTCACACCTGTCCAATGAGTTGGTACCTGTAGCTGTAGGAGTAATACGGCCCCTTAGTGGCAGCTGTTGAGCAGTTGATGTCATTACCACCCACATTAAACTCTTGATGAACCTTTCCACCCCCCACACTGCAAACACAGGGACTTGGAGATAAAGCATATTTGCATGTGTGTTAGAATGAGAGGCATTATGCCTGCTGGTCACACTGCTGCTTTTCCAATTTCACTGAGATGCATCTCATATATAAGAGGTGGTGTTGCCTCGATTCCCCTTGTGTTCACCTCCACTGAACAGTTCACAGCCTTCAGAGATGTTCACTGTCACTGGGACCTGATCAGATGTACAACAACCCGATGAGTCTGACATTATTTCAGACACTACAAATTATTTTTTTTCCAAAGTCATACACAGGCTTTTGTTCAGCACAAATTATTTACAGATGTGCTGATATATTGTGAAAAAACACTCTAAACATTTCTAGTCAAGACTTTTGAGCTCAGAACTGCTCATTACAGATTTTAGAAATTGTATGTGAATTTATATCTAAAGCTTAACTAATGTGAGGTGACACTCTGTTTTCACTCATTCAGTGGTTCTTAGATGTAATATTTATGAGATACGTTTGATAGGTCTTTGTTTATGTGAGCGCTCTTTGTTTAAAGAGACCAAATATATATGTGTGAACACTCAACGTGGAAGCTCTGTTCAAGTGAAAGCTCTTTCGTTTGATGGGTGTTTTCACATATTTCATGGTCACTAATCCATGAATGTTCAGAATTACCATGTCGTTATCATATGAATGGCAGATCACATGATTGTCCGTGAAAAAAAGCGCTGTGTTTTGACTCGTGGCGAAAAATGTGTCTCTGGTTATTCATGCTTCACTCACAAATATTTTATATTATATTATAGATTATGATCCAGATAAAGAAACAACAGATGTAAAACAGTCCAGTGATGATGAAGAAGGTGCTGCTGTTGTTGTGATTACACTGCATTCAAAGAATGGAAATGTTTCCTGGTCTTCACCCCACCTGAGTGTGTCTGGTGGAGAGTAAACAGCAGTAAACTAAAGTCTCTAAACTCACCGTCAACAGCTTGTACCTCACCTTTCTGTCATAGAAACATCTGCAGCTGCAGCTTTTTTGGATTTTATAAAAGTTTCTAAAGGTATTTGATAAAAAATTACCAATGTGCTTGGGGAACAGTTGGGGGTTAGGTGTCTTGTGCAAGGGCACTTCAGTCATGACCTGCCCAGCAATCTAACCGGCAAACTTCTGATCACAAGATCAGATCCCTAACCACGAGTTGGAGGTACTATTATTTCTTAACCTCTTAAATAGCCTAGATCCATCGCCGGGTCCATCCAATCAAGTACTGTCTTATTTTCTAAGATCCAGACAAAAGTAAGAAGTGATAAGAAACCTGACTGAAAAAATGTTGACATAGATTTTTGGTTTCAGTTCTTTATTGATGTTTGAGTCCTAAACAAATAGAACTGAGCACACAGTTTCTGGCATGTTGAAGGGTGCCCTCTTGTGGCACAAATCTGAGTTGTAAGATGAAACAACATAATGTCCATTTAGTGCTGCGCAGCCTGACAATTTTCTATTTCTGGTACTAAATTTTTAAATGTAAATAAAGTGTTTTGGCATTCGGCAGTAAACTGTCAGCATCAACATGTATTTATTTTAAAGAAGTTTCTGCATAAACACATTAAGATTGTTTTTTAAAATAGTGCAGTTTTAAGAGGTGAATGTTTTGACAGTTTGTATGATAGATGACTTCATGTACTACATGGGAAAAGATCATTGTAGGCATGAGGACGTTGACAAGAAAAGGCAGAATCTTGAAGTGGAAAACAGATCGGTCTGAGAGACGGAGAGAGACAGACAGACAAACAAAAGATGGCTGAGAAACTGAGAGAAACAAAGTGAAAGACAAAAAGAAAACACACATGACAAAGAGAGATGCTGTAAAATAGGAATGAAGAAGGAATGAACTGAGAAACTGGAGCTCCAAAGAGCATTTCCAGAACCTGGCACAATCACCAAAAAGGCGTAAGAAACCAAAATTGGCCTCCGGGGTGGGGCCATCAGGAGGTCAATAGACAGAGATGAAACCACTGTTGATCCTGGCAAGGTACAGCAGCCGTGTCACTGTGGGGGAGTCCACCTAAGTGAAGTGGATCAGCAGAGGTTAGAACAAAATGGAATTGATAGGCTTTATAGTCCCCGTAAGGGCAACATTTCTCGCCATGCTTGACGGTGAGCGGGGGGGACGATGACAGGACGTAGCGAGAAAAGTCGAAATGCGTCGCAGTTCATAGATGCTGTTGTCTGAACGATTGCACACTCGTCCCTCATTTAGGTTTCAGCCTGTGTCGGATGTCCTGCAGGGACCTGCTGCCGCTCAGTTTAGCAAGCCTGATAAATATTTGTAAAGGTCTGAGATAGTTGCTGCTGAAATGCTTCACTCTGAGACGGCCTCAATGGAGGCAACATGGTAAGATACTAGATATGTTTAATACAAGCCAGCAGTCATAGCAGCACATGCAGATCTGCTGATCCTAAGCAGGTCTTGGTCTGGTTAGTACTTGGATGGGAGACCTTGAAGGAAAAGCTTGTTTGTCTGCTGGAAGTGGCGGCGGTGGACAACGGGAGGTGCTATTCCTGGATCCCAATGCCCCAGAACAGTGATGAGGACACCCTCCTGTATAAACATATCTGATAAAACTGAAAGGTACTAATTCTCTAGATCTTTCTCTTAGAGTACAGGCTGTTGCTGTCTATCATCTCCATCTTCATAAACTGGCTCGGCCTCTCCTCACCTGTCTGTTTAATAACTAATGTGTTCTTGTGTGGACTGGTACTCTAAAATATTCTGGTGTCAAAACAGTAAGAGTGTAATAAATCTATATTTTGATTAAATCTGCTCTAAACTTAGACCAAAAACCTGTTTTCAGATGTGCTGATATATTGTGAAAAAACACTCTAAACATTTCTAGCCAAGACTTTTGAGCTCAGAACTGAATAAACAGAGGTGTTGGCTACACACTGCTCATTACAGTTTTTAGATATTGTATGTGGTTTTATTTCTAAAGCTTAACTAATGTGAGGTGACACTCCGTTTTCCTCAGCCACTAACCCTACACTGAATATTCATGAGATAGGTGTGAAACACTCAAGGTAAGAGCTTTGTTCAGGTGAGAGCTCTTTTGTTTGATGGGCATTTTCACACATTCAATGGCCACTAATCCACCAATGGAATGTCCATAATTACCATGTCATTATCATATGAATTACATGAGTGGGTAGAAAATAAAGCGCAGATCTCTGACTCATGCTGAAAAACATGTCTCCGCTTATTTAAGCTCCTCTCAGAAATACCTAAAAATATATTTTGATACAACCTATGTATATTTGAAAAGCAGACCAGTTAAGGTTTCTATGGTATGTTTAGATTTGTTTCTAGGATAAAATTCTGCAGAGTTATACAAGTGTTTTTGCAGAATTTTGTTAATAAACTGCCAGTGGGAGTGCCGACTCAAGAGGGTTAAATGTCCATGGTCATTTGTTTCCTTTTTAGTGCTGAAGAGGGCTCACCTATTGGTTATTCACAGTTTTCATATCACTACATCTCATCACTAAAGACTTAAACGCAGTTGATTAATCATAATGTCAAGATGAGAAAAAGAGCTATCCTGATCCCCTTACACCAAATGATTGAGATGATGGGAATACGCTCTAGCAAGACTCATATGAAACTATTCTGACTTTGGAAATTGGTCTGCGACAGTGTGACTGTGAAGTCATTGGGTGTACGGTTGGCTTTTGTCTAGTCTGTCTGATAGCTAATGTAATTAGCAGAATTCTGGACTCCGTAATGTCCAGTTAAGGTACCTTTGGGTCCTTAAAAACTGGCCCAGTTGTAGCAGTCAGGTTTATGGTTTGGCATGACATTTGAACTCTGGGCCACATGTGGCCCAAACAGAACCTACCATGTGAAATATTTGAACATCATTTCTGTGGTTCAACATATTTTAGGTTCTTCAGACACTGCCTACCTCTCTTTGCATTTCCATTATTTTACAGATGTGTAAAATAATACAGATGTTCTTCCAAAACCTTCTTCTCTACCCAGCCTGGTCACACCTTCTCCATTGAGCTTTCCCCTCCCTCAACTCCTCCTTTACCTTTTCCCATTCCCCTTAAACTCCACCCCTCTATAAACCTTCAAACCCCATCGTTTACCTTAATCCCAACGTGCATCCCTTCCTCTTAATTAACTGCACTTAAACCCCAAAGAATGTGTGTTCTTTGGACTGGACTGGTGGCAAAACTTTGTCTTGCATGTAAATGAACTATGAATCCGGAGATCCAGTTTACTGACTCTTCCAGACAAATCACTTTCTCTCGGGCAGCAATGTCGACAGCTTAGACTGCCATCCCAGTGGGCTGTTATTGAGAGCGACTGCTTCTCCCTAGACACCAGTCACAAGTGATCCAGCTGATCAAGCCTGCCACCATTAGCCGGACAGCTTTGATTTATGCCTTCAAGCTCCTGACCTTGACCCCTGAGTGCCACTGCCTTTTGACCTCAACACCCTTCCCCCAACATCTCCTACAGGTCCACCCTCTTCAGCCTCTCTCCTTGAGCCCCCCAATCTTATACAGCTGTTTGTTTTTCCCCTCAAGCTAATGAAAATATTTTTCTGAAACTTCCACAAACTGTATGAATGCCGCTTGGCTGACAGGGGACAGTCGAGGGTCCAGGGCATAAACGTAAACACTGGCCTTGGCTGTTTGACTGGGGCTTTGCCATTTTGAGTGGGGACGAAGGAAACGCATGCCCCTCCCAAAGACTGATGGGTAAATATTGCCCCAGCTCTATGGCACCCCTGAGGTTTGGGAGAGTGTCTGTTAGGCTAACTGGTGTTGATGCTCATCAGAGCCAGTTCCGCTTGAGCTGAAGAGGGCTTTTAGAGATCTGCGTAGCTTTTGGCCCAACACTGTAATCGAGTGGCTGCTGTTCTTCATCCTAAAAGCTCTTTACTGACAAAATAAGACTGAGCTTTTATACCAACTTTAGACCGCAAAGTGTCATTGACCGCCACAAAGTCCTTGAGGAACTGATGCTTTACATCTTGCTGGACATTGTTGGTTGGGTGGTGACCATACTTGACCAAAGCCTGAGACAGACAACTATGTATTTTTGGACAACTTTCAATAATTTTTAATTTAGTCATTGGGGTTACATATAGAGTCCAGTCCAATACCATAAACCAATCTCTAGATGCCCACTGCCTTGCAACAATCAGTGGTGTCAATGGTGTCTGTCCAAGACCTATCATTAGATGATCTGGTGATCAAGGCCATTTCTACAGCCACTAGCATCCTTAATACATGCCCAGTGCCACCAAGCATTGATGTACATGAAAACAGACATAGTCTTGCTATAGACTACAGTCTGTACCTTTACAAAAATCAATGAAGTTCAAAATGTGGATGTGCAAAGTTGATGTTTCTAATGATGTTGATGGCAAGATGGTAGATTGTGTATATCAAAAAGAGCAGCACTGCATTTTTATGCCCAATATTTTTGGAATCTATATGTAATTCCATCTTGGACTTGGCAAAATCCTGCCCATGGTTTCTACCATATGTGAACACAGAGGTCAAGATGTTTGGAGACCCGCAGCAGAGGTCTTAGACAAAATAAAAACACCCAAGCACATTAATGTGGCATTAACGCTATACCAGATTTCTTCTCGGAAAGCCCAGTTTGGCTCCATGCCCACTATGACCCTCAAAGGTCCTTTTATAAATGCTTGGCAGCTCTGCTTCTGGTCAACATTTGCTGTTTTGTCACGTCACTGTGGCACAAGCTGGGTGTCGGGGTGAGACTTAAAAAGATCCCACGACTGTCCTTTATTTTTACTTTTTGGGGATATTATTATTTTTCCTTCATGGAGCCGTTACACAGCAGGACATCACTGTTCAGGGCATGATTTTAGGTTTTTACTCTCCTTAAAGAGGAACTCTTCTACACCAGCAGGACTGTTTTTCAATCATTAGTGAAAGAAGTGGAATATTTATAAGTGAAGCAACTCATCCTTACAAGTTTGGCTAAAGGAAATACAGTCATACCAGAATATTTTGACCACCCTGGTCAAAGTGATTAGCTAGTGGTTAGCACGTTCGCCTCTCAGCGCTGAGGTCTTGGGTTCGAGTCCACATCTGAGCGGAGTTTCCATGTTCTCCCCGTGTCTGCGTGGGTTTCCTCCGGAGACTCCGGTTTCCTCCCACAGTCCAAAAACATGGAGATCAGGTGAATTGGCTACTCTAAAATTACCCTGGTGTGTGTGAGTGAATGTGTAGGTCTGTGTATGAATGTATGTATGTATGTTTGCCCAGATATGGTTGGCACTCTGTCCAGGGTGATTCCCCCTAGTACTTGATGCAGTCCTCCAGGTGGACGGGAAGTCCTTCAGGTGAACGGTCGCTTCTGGTTGAGAGTACGCTGTGCGCGATTGGCTGCCGCTTCTCGCCGGTGTGTGTGTGTGTGTGTGTGGTGAGTCTAAGTCTGTAAATGGAGTGTGCTGATTGTAAAGCGTCCTTAGGTATCTAGAAAGGCGCTATATAAGTGTAACGTTCATTCATTCATTCAAGTGATGCATCCACATCTTGTATCGTCTTTAATAACCATTAGCGTTGCCTCAAATGAGTTTTGTCAATGGTCTTCTGTAGCGAATGGACACAATTTTAAACCGCGAGTTCATTTAGGTCGTGAGATTATTTCATTGTGATTTAGCTTCAGTATGAAAACAGCTTACTCTGTGGTCGCAGAAGACATATGACTTGGAGAGGTTACAATAACAAGACCCATAAAAGGGAACATTGAGATTCGTCTGCGGAGGACTTCAATGTAAGCATGACGTGAGCACTTCATTAGAGATGGTAAAGTCATCACTGGAGGTTTTAGCCAGGCTGAGCTGACATGCATAATACCACAGCTCTTCAAGATAAAGCAGAAATATGCCAACATTTGTCATCACAGTGTACCTAAATTAGCCAGAGGAGCAGATGTTCAGACTTCCAGACTGATGTATAGTTCAGCTTAGCAGAAGAGGGATGTTTCTGTAGGTCTAAGAGCAGCTATACTCTGCATTCATAACCTGAACACACTGATTAGCAAAGCTGGTTCTGTTGTAGGAGATGAGCTGGACGCTCTGCAGGTTGTGGCATGGGCCAATTGTCCATTTTCAGTGGCTGAAGATGTTGAGCCCTATATACACACTCAAAATTATGGCCTTCTACCTAATAGCAGGTTACTCAATGGTGATCCATGGCACTTTCCTTGTTGCTCCTGTGGTTAACTGGTTGTTGTTGCTCCCCTTTGGCATCAATAGTCCATGGGGCACCACTGTTATGTTGTTGGGAGGCCTAATGTACAAGAAGTATATTCCCAGTACAGCTTCACTACAGCAGCTCTAGAACATCAAACGTAGTGGTGTCTGAGATGCTGCCACCACCATGTTTCACCTGGTACTCTGTTATCATGGACATCAGCCACATCATATTCTTTGCCCATGATGATGGTGGTTTTACACTCTGCTACAGCTGATGAGTGTGCTCACATGTTTAGCCTTTACACCAAATGTCTATGTTCATCACACCAAACATCACCGCAAATGTGTAAAAGAACTTTTTGTCATGAACCAGTAAATGTATATAGTTTTGAGCTCACCTACTTTCAGTCATCCTGGCAGACATATAGTTATCAATATCTGTCTATCCATACAGCCAGCCATGTAAATGATCAATATTCTCAATGTATAAGCGTTAAGAATTGTGGGAGTTTATCTATTTGAGTAGAAGTGGCATTAATTAATATTATGCTTATATATCGCTGTTCTAATATCCAAGGATGCTTTACAATCAACACAATCCATTTACACACTTAGAACTCAACCACACACCAGCGAGAAGCGGCAGCCAACCGGAAGTCACCGTCCACCTTGAGGACTGCATCGAGTACTAGGGGCGTCACCCAGGACAGAGTGCCAACCATATCTGGACATATGCACATACAGTACATTTATACACACACCAGAGTAACCAGTTCTTAATGTTAATCTTAAGCCTAGTCTCCAAAATGTGCAGCTGTGTGAGTCGCTCTCATAGACATGTCTCTGCTTATTTAAGCTCCTCTCATAAATATCTACAAATATATTTCAAATCAAGTCATATATATTTGAAAAGTAGACCCTTTAAGGTTTCCGGGGTATGTTTCGTTTTGGTTCTAGGATAAAATCTCAGTTGTATAAGTGTTTTTGGGAAATTGTCGTTATGTCACCAGTGGGAGCACCGACTCCAGAGGGTTAGCTAGCTTGCTAGTTCACCATATATTTTCAGTTTTGTCAGAGACTGTACTTCTCAAAACGTCAGAACTGCTTACGGCTGATGCTGATGTTTGAGACCCAAACAAACAGAACTGAGCACTGCTGAAGGGCTCCCTCTTGTGGCACTAATCTGAGCTACATCATGACCCTTCGGTGCTGTGCAGCCTGAAAGCTCCAATATTTCTAGTGTTCAGCAGTAAATTCTGAGCTGATGTGTTATTATATTAGAAATCATAAAGCACATGTGAAAGGTTATATTATGAAAAATACATCATCTTTTCTAATTATGTCATGTAGTGTATAAAAACACTGAGAATTGGGCTGCAGATTTGTTTAGAAGCAGACTCACTAACACAATGGCCAAATCTGCCTCACTGAAGCACCTCCCCAAGCAAAGAGCTCCCAGTGTGCTCCCTTGGCCGCAGCTCTTATTGAGAAATGACTAACGTTTTGCTCTTCACGTGTTTCACATTTCCCTTTCTGATTGAAGTGAAATGGAGCGTCGCTCCACAGCTCCCCCGAAGTTTAGCAAACTGTGGTCAGAATCCCAACTATTATCTAAACAAGCGTAAATGGCGGCCATTAGCGGTGGAAAGAGTTGCTGTCACTCTGCCTCTCGACCTGTTCTGGAAGACACGACCTGTCTTCCAATTTGCATCCATATTGTTCCTAGAACAAAGCAAGAAGAAGAAGAAGAAGAAGGGGTGAGAAAAAGAGGGCTAGAACAGGTCTGTGAGCCTACAGCAGCAGGCCAAACATTTCCATGACAATCGCTCAAAAATAAACGGTCCTGCCTTAACGAGGCAGCGGTTTCTTTGCCTGGGATGGTGCACACAAACAGTGGTTACCAGGGCACGAAATATCCAGGTGTCGTGTTAAAAAGTGGAGGCGGTGAAAAGTTAATCGACAAATACATCAGCACAAATGCCCCGGAAAACAGTTAGGTCCCGGCGTATTGGCAGAGCCGCGAGTCTTAGCCTGGCCTGGCAGACGTCCATCACCCTGCTGCTCGTCCCTCTGTGGATCAACAGTAGGTCAGAGAGGAAAGCTTTATCTGTGTGAAGTGGAAACAACAATGCTTTTGGAGGCTTTGTTAGCCTGGTCTTCAATGGTCAGGACCACCAGAGAGCGCCAGGACCATTCTCTGTAACAATGAAGTGGTGGTGGTGTGTTAGTGTGTGTTGTGTCCACTGTGTAGTCTGAGACAGAAGCTCTAGGCTTGACGCTGTTGGCTGGTTGGTGCACTGTTTTCACTCCAGCAGTGACACTGAGGTGTTTAACATTAGCAGATCTAACACACCACCACCACATCAGCATCACTGAAAATGATCCACCTGCTTGTCCTGTGGTGGTGACCATTGAAGAACAGGCTAACAAAGTACACACAGAAACAGATGTAGTGCTGTCAGAACATGCATGATCACTGTACCTAAAATGGACAATGAAGGTACTGGTTCTGTATTTTGGACCAACTACACTTTCACAAATGTATAGTTTTGCTTTAGCATCTGTCCTTCACTCTTTCCTCTAAACAATAGGTCAGCGTTCAGGCTTTGGATGGTCTCAGTGAGGCGTCTTGCACCAGGGCGCAGCTTCTCCAGACATGCCTCACTTGACCCGTGTTTATATTTATGGGGAAATTAAGCGTGATAATTACAAGGCTGAGGTGTGGTGCATTCCTTAATTGGTGCCCGTGGCATTAACGAAAACAGTCCTCCTTTTCTCCTCACGTGCTCACACTCGGCATAATTGAAGGCCGCATGCTGACCGAAACGTGTTGTTTCGGACCTGTTTTTGCAACCTGTCTCCATGCGGACCTCGAAGCCAATGCAGGTCACCACTGCAATAGGTAAAGGAGCGGAAAGTTTTAGAATCAGGAGGGGTGGAGGATCTTTCTCCCCCCCACCTTTTTTCCCATTTGGAGACATATGTGAAAGGTCTGGAAAAACGAATAGCCTATTTTCAAAGTCATTTATGGGAATCCCCATAATTGCTCCTAATAGGTCTGCCTGCAGTGTACCTGTCATTCCCTGGCACAGCGACCAGCTTTTTTCTCTGAAATGGTGAGCCAAGGCCTGTCTGAGCACAGCATGTGTCTGTAACAATTGTATCATTAGAGCAAAATGAAATGTAGAATTGTAGTGCTCCGCAGCCGTTGTTTAGACTAGACGGAAATGCTGCAGCAATGTTCGGGACTAATATAATATTCAACAAGCGAAGTCAATGCTCATGAGCTCCACCCACCTCAACTCCACTGTACGTACTGTTACAGACTATTGCCCATCTGTCAGGTCCAGTTTATCAGGGACCTCCTACCCTGTTCATGACTGGTCAGATTCTGACCACAGGACGGGTGTTGACCAGACAGCCCATTCTCAACACAGCCATAGCACTCAAATGCTAGCTTTGTGGTCTCACAGCTACACTGAAATTGGGCCCCCAACCCAAAATATCCGAGAGTTGCTCCTTATTTCAAGGTCCTTTTAGGGACCATTTGTGTCTCTTTTTTTTTGCTCCCAGAGTTTGCCATCCATTTACTAGGACTCTCCCAGTCACTTTTCCAGACTCTCGGAGAGTGATGACATTTACTGAACTGCCATCGTTACATCGTCGCTGGGAAGCCAATGCCAGCTAGGGCACCAGCTAGGGACCTGGGCCCAGGACGGCAAAAATAATTTCAATCTTTATTAAGTGTTATCAAATAATTGTACAAATCAAATTATGTAATTAAACCTTTAACGGTCATATTTGCTGCCCGAGACAGAAATGAGCTTCCTGGTTGATTCTCTTTTTTTTCTGAGGCAACAGAAATATCAGCCAGTCAGAGAAGCAGCAGCCAATCACTGACCTGCTGACACAAGATACAACATACATTTAGCCAATCAGCATCCTCCAATCTGTGGTCTAAAGGTTCATTTATGGCCCCCAGCAGAGTGGGTCAGTGGTTTTAGGAATGTCTGATGGTATTGATGTAATACTTAATAGTGTTTCTGCTCATTTTATTGTATGATTCTAAACCATATATATATATATACTTTCCAGGTACTCTCGTTACAGGACAGAACATGGGGAATTGCGGAAAACTCAGACACTCCATAATGTTGTGCCAACATGCTGGAGGTTTGATGATGGCGTTATGGATGGATACCTGTCTGTTCTGATGACGCTCTAATATATATGTTCCCTCTGGTTTCCTTCCTTCCGGTCAGATCAGATGCCATCTCAATGCAAACATTCACATATGTTTTTTTACTGCACTCAGCCTAATTGTTTCTGTTTGCTGTTTGTTTTCTTCTCTCTTTTCTGAGGAAATGGCCACTGAAGGTAATCGATGGCTGAATTCTCCTGCAGTCCGCAACAGACCACCAGGTCCATTACACCTACTGCGGTCAATTCCTTCTGCTCCGGAGTGGGTTTTCCTGCGCTTAACACCAGACCTGCTGCTCACTTACATCTACTACTAGCAATGATCGGACTGAAGCTCTAATGCTACTGCTTTTTAAATATGATACCCAATATGGATGTAATGATCACTATTATTAATATCATTATTGTTTTATACTATAGCACAATGTCAGACTTAACTAAGGATATAAATCTGTATCAGTAGTTTGATCAGAGGAGGATGGATCCCATTTGTGAGTCTGGTTCCTCCCAAGGTTTCTTCCCCCAGCCTTGAGGGAGTTTTTTTCCTTGCCCCTATTGCCTTTGGCTTGCTCACATCGGGCTTAGATTCAAATTGTCTGATACTAATTATGCAAAGCTGCTTTGTGACAACGTCCGTTGTAAAAAGCACTATATAAATAAATTTTGATTGATTGATTGATTGATACACTGCTCAAAAAATAAAGGGAACACTTAAACAACACAATGTAACTCCAAGTCA
>BRDA01026728.1:0-18140 GCA_036984385.1 Crenuchus spilurus
ATATTGACATTTGCCATCTCCACATCATTGCATTCAGTTTTTATTCACAATTTGTTTAGTGTCCCAACTTTTTTGGAATCCAGTTTGTAATAAACCACCAGACAATGAAACATGTTTAATGAGAACGTCTGATTCTTTTCTCATTTAACTGTGACTCTTATTCATTAATGTCTGGTGTCTAAGCCATATTCTTATGGTTATGGAGCACTGACTGTGTGTGTGTGTGTGTGTGTGTGTGTATAAGTGACAGAGAGAGAGAGATTACACAGTAATGTGTCATGTGTAGTCAGCATGACCTACAATACATAAGGTGAATGCAATTAGGTCATGTGATCACTGCAAAACTGTCTTTAAGTCCTATAGTCCAATAACAAGGTGAGAATAAGCATATCTTTACTTGCAAATATTTCCCATTCTAGAAATTAGTAATGTTTATTGAGGTTGTTTATGAACAAAAATCTCATATTCTAATGCATCTACAATACTACTTTGTACCTCTTTGTTTCTACTCGTTGTCCATTTGAACAGTAGAGCTCCCAAAGTGTTAAACACTGTCCATTCACTGTCAACTAAACACACTTACCTTGTTGGTCCACCTTTACGTCATAGGACTCTTCAAATGATACTAGGGCTCTATAGAGGCCTCCCTGGGGCGCTGCACCTGTTGAGTGTAGGAATCTGCTTATACATACCCCAGGTAGCAGGTCACATGGAGAAAGGGTAGAATCTCTGCCTTTAGCAACTTTGAGGTAAATTTTGTCTTATTTTCAGGGCTTATTATTCTCACCTCTCCCTTCGAATGCAGTGGAAGCATGTGTGCACCACACCTTTACACATCCACTGCACTCCTTCATCCCCAGCTTGGCATTATTGTTTTGTTTAGTTCTTTAGAGTTGTTTTTCCTTTATTTTTTTTAGCTGCCACTCCCCTCTCTGCACTTAATTCCTATCCGGCAGCGCTAGTATACAGTGTTTTACATAAAGTGGGCCCACATTCCAGAGGGCACTTGACTTAGCCTTCTTTCTTGCATCTATCCAATGACAATAAATATATTATTAAATGGTATGAAAAATGCTAAAACTGCGTCAAAATATGAAATCATTAACTTTATTGACACATACATAAATGGGTATCCAAAGAGACAGTGGTAATCATAAACAATATAAAAATATACCTATTTACATCCAGGTTATTGACAGGGCAGTTTGAACAGTCTTAAGAAGAGAGCACTGGTGCATAATAGTTGTGAATGGCTGATAAATCCTATGTGAATACATCACATCACATGATCTCATCCAACCACTAACAGACCATGAAGATATGTCCAGGCAGGGAAATATAGCAAAACAACAATTCCCAGGAGGAATGTGCAGAAACATTGTATTTTGTCAGTCAACCTTCAACTGGAGAGTTCTCCTCAGGTTTAAAGGAAATCCAAAACCTACATAAAAGAAAAGCAGGAGGGCTGAATTCTGATGCTGATGAGGGTGGACTGATATCCTGATAGTGGACTTTAAGGGGCTTACTTACCTGTACTGTTACTTAAACAGTTGTGATGACAGCCTTAGATCATTCAAGGAACAAGTCACACATACAGTTCATACACCCAAACGCAGATATATAGCTCCCTGGATAAAAAAAAGAGTCACCTTTTGTGTTTAAGGTGGTAGTAATTTCAGGCTTCTGCAGGTGGCGCTGTACATGGATGATCATGTTATATATACCTATGTGGTGAGAGATGAATGCCTTATTCAGTGTGTGGAAAAAGGGATGTAAAGCAGATGACAGTGATTGCAGAAAGGAGTGAGTGCATTTGAACATGCCTAAGGATAAAGTGTGAAGGAAGTAGCTGAATTTGCAGGTCAACTGAAACATATGATACATATAGGTCTACCAGCAGTGGCAAAAATCCCAGTCGAGACGAAATTCTCAGAATTTGTGGAATGTTTTTTTTTTTCTTCCAGAAATGGGTTGTGAAGGACCTGTGTTGACTTCTAGACGTAATTCTTGTCTAGAAGTGATTTCCATTCACAAGCTGTGAAACCCACCGACTGTCCCCTCCATCAGTTTAATCTTTTAACCATAGATATATAGATAGTATATACAGTATGTGAGATATAAATAAGGTTAAGAGGACAGGTAAACTAAAAATGACAGAGATACTAAAATGGTCTTGGGAACACACTACATCAGATAGTGTTAATCAGATACTGGAGTATTCATGGAGCCATTCTCCCTGTTTGAACAGATAAGAATGAACTTCTTAGGAAAGCAAAGCTTTGTAAGCAAGAAGCTTCTTCAGAAAGATGATTGCAAGCATTATTTCAGTTTAGAATTGTAAAGCAGTACTGTATGAAGAGTTGTGTGGAATGTGATACCAATCTATATCTCATCTTAAACAAAGCCATCTCCATTGACTTGTAAAAACCTGTCAGCTGTTATTTGAGAGCGGTTGACTTCCAAAGTGTCCTGAACTCTCTGTCATATCAACATGGCCACACCTGCATTGTACCTGCTGCAGGTAGAGACTGACCTACCTGTTAGTAGACTTACAGAAGACAAAAGCAGCTCAGAGTAATGTGTAGGGGGATGGGTATAAGGCCTGTGATCACTGACCTTCTGTCTTAATAAGAAGTGAAATGTGTTTGTTTGGTTATATACACAAATAGTAGAATTATGTGGTACCATCTTATACATTAGGGTGGCACGGTGGCTTAGTGCTTAGCATGTTTGCCTCTCAGCACTGAGGTCTTGGGTTCGAATCCCCATCTGAATGGAGTTTCCATGTTCTCCCCGTGTCTGCATGGGTTTCCTCCAGGGTCTCCAGTTTCCTCCCACAGTCCAGAAACATGGAGGTCAGGTGAATTGGGTACTCTAAAAATTGTCCACTTACTTGATAAATTTTATTTTGGTCAATGCAGACTTGGCCCATTTTTCCTGCTGGTCCCTGGCTCCATTAATCTGCATAATTGGTGTGTCCTTCATGCTTGTTTTACTCTCTTAGCATTTTTCCACCAAAATAACTGGTTCTTGAACTGGTGCCGTTCGGGCTTATGAGAACCTCTGTGATTTTTAGTGAACCAGTGCGCATTTCCACTAGTTTTAGTTGAACCGAGGATACGTCACGGTGTACGTCATCAACAAAGCGGAATTATAAACAAAGATGGCGGAGCGCATCGACTACTTGCGAGCATTTGTGCTCTTTGGTACAAATGTTTGTTTCACTTCACAAGTCAAATCTTGTCTTCCCTCGTCCAGCTCCACTGTGCGATAGCTCCTTTTTAGAATCTCTGTAGTCCTTTTTTAGCTTCTTTAGCTTATTTATCACTTGCTCTCTTGAACGAACAAAACCTGGCCAAGCTAAATCCTCCACCAGCTCGCTGTAGAGTTTCTCCTTTCTATTACTCCTCTCAAGTTTCTCCTGAAACTCCGGAGAACACCAAATAGATAACAAAAACTGAGTTTCTTCAGTGGACCACTGTACGCTACGAGTCGCTATCTTCTTGCATTGAGTGCGCAGGCACATTTGGTTCGCACTGAAAAACCAAGTATTTTTGGGTTCCCGCTGCGAACGAACGTTCCTGGTTCGGGGTGGTATTTTTGTTGGTGGAAATGCGCCGAACGGTTCAAAATTAGGTTCGTGAACCAGAACGGTACCGGTTCCCTGTTGGTGGAAAAGTGCTATATGTCTGTCTGACTCTGTGCCCTAAAGAACCGGAACCAGAACCTTTCATTCTAATTAATTGGTATACTTTTTTTTACCTTATATGGAGGTGCTTTAAATTACAAAAATATAATAAAAAAATATGCTCAAATTTTTTAATTTTTCTTTTCTTCTCTTTCTTTGCTTTAAATAATCATAAAATGCATAAAGACTTCTATATTCAATGTTTAACGTAAACACGTCAATAGCTTAAATGAATGGAGTAACAGGTACAAGCTTGAACCCAGAGTAACGTATGCATAACAAATACCCTTTAGGGTGACTCTCGACATCTTACAAATGTCTTTGTCGGTGGTAGAACTGAACAACCTTTTCCTGAACCTTAGCGCAGGGGCAAACCCCAGGCAATGATACTGGTGCAAGGTCGTCTGCCCTATCTATCATGAATGTCAAACCTCAGTACACTAAAGCAATCAATAACCCTGTTTTTGAACAGGGAGTCAGGATCCTGTTAACCCATCTTTGTTTTCAGAATCTATGGAAAATACATAGAATCAGTGTCACATCAAAAAATGAGAATAATGTGAAGTTCAAACTGTAATTTTAATATACATTACACATAAAGTGACATATTTCAAGCCTTTTTTGTTTTATCAGTTTGGCTTATAGCTCACGAAAATCTGAAATCCAGTATCTCAAATTATTAGAATACAGCGGAACCTGTCGTTTGCACTGGTTATCGTACCATTTGGTTGTCTTTTTTGGGGAAAAAATTTTGTCCCAGTTATCGTTCATTTTTCCAGATATCGTGGCATGCCCACATGATTTGCCACTAATTTCACACAAACAAAACATCCACCCATGTGTGCAACACTCACCCACGGGTTCATTGTTCATTCTGGCTTTGTTTCTCAGTGAGTGAGCATCCTGTTTTTTCCAGTGTTTTTGTGCTTGTTTATTGAGTGTGCCGGAAACAGACCTCTCTGGACATATTTCTATAGAACAAGAAGAGTCTTCAGTAAAGTTAAGTGTTGTTACAGGACCGTCTGTATCCAGACAGAAGCTAAAAGAGGGCTAGAGAAGCACCCAAATAAAAACACTCAAAACAAAATAAAACACGTCACACTAAAGCGACAGCACACAGCATTACTGCCAGGTGCTAAAACAAATAGCGACTGAGAACCCTGAGAACGGGTGTACAAAACAAAGGCTGCCGGCTGGACAAAACCAGCATGCTCTAAAACAGAGCGTAAACCCAAAATGGTCCAAAAACATTGAGACCCGAGAGAGAAAGCAAAAGAGAAATCAAGCTCCTGAGAAAGAGAAATGTTTTGTTGATATTTTGGAGTGTCTGGAACGGATTTACATTATTTCTTATGGGCACTTTAGAACAGATGATGATGTAATTCATTTGTAGTTTCATTTGAATAATTTACTAATCAAACAGTATCAACATGATATCAAAACAAAAAAAGATGTCACTTTTAATGCAAAGAATATAAAAATATATCACAGTTTACCTTTTTGTATTAAATTATGAACACAAATGATTATAATAATATAATATAATCAGTTCCTTTAGAATCAGATGACTACAAATCCTGGTTAATAAAGGACTACAAATTCCACAATGTAGTGAGAATATCAGTGTTTTTAATTGCTACAGCTCTTCATTTGTACTTGTTTGACTTGTCACAACATATAGACAACAAGAGAATGAGAAAAGGGTGATATGCATTGAAAAGCTGCTGCAGTTAAGTCTATGAGCTCATTTTCTGTGATCCTGGCTTGGCTTTTGTATAATATTACATGTCCAGCAGAGGGTGTAATTCTGCATATAAATATTCAGGATTGTAACAGTATATAGTGTGATTTTCAAGGTGAATATGACACTTACAGGGGTTAGACAATGAAACTGAAACATGTTAGTGTGGGAGGTTTCATGGCTAAATTGGACCAGTCTGGTGGCCAATCTTCATTAATGTCACATTGCACCAGTAAGAGCAGAGTGTGAAGGTTCAGTTAGCAGGTAAGAGCACAGTTATATAGTATATTACAATGCACACAACATTATGGTGACATACCAGAGTTCAAAAGAGGACAAATTGTTGGTGCACGTCTTGCTGGCGCATCTGTGACCAAGACAGCAAGTCTTTGTGTCTAAATATTATTGAGCCACTTTGGGGTGTTTTGGAGGAGCGAGTCAGGAAACAGTTTCCTCCACCAGCATCACGTAGTGACCTGACCACTATCCTGCAAGAAGAATGGCTTAAAATCCCTCTGACCACTGTGCAGGACTTGTATATGTCATTCCCAAGACGAACTGATGCTGTATTGGCCGCAAAAGGAGGCCCAACACCTACTAATAAATTATTGTGGTCTAAAACCAGCTGTTTCAGTTTCATTCAGTTTCAACCCCTGTACATACAGATACTATGGCATAAATATTATATTGCTATATATTTAAAACAGTTAAGTCTTTCCTGGCATTTCACACAAGCTACCAGACAAATTCTAACTAATACCACCCACAAGAAATACAGCCTCCACACAACAGATAAAATCTCACATTTTGAGTCACCACACAGGTTCTACAAACAAGCTGATACTTCATCAAATTTAAAGCAAACTCTACGCTTTTACACTGTCTGACTTCAGGCAAATACAAGCAGGTGTCTCTGGAGTCTTTTTTTCCAAGAATCATGAGATCACATTGCATAATATTGTCACAAATATCATCTACTGTATGTACCTGCCCAGACTGCCTCCCAATTCTTTCTGCGCTCCACCTTTAGCACTGACTCTGCTCTCTGACAGTGAGACTGAGCTATAGATGAGGACAAAGAATAATAAAAAAAAAAACATTTGACATGTCTCTGAGCTCTGAGTCAGTCTGCTATGATCTCAGTTAGATCAGGAACACATCTTTAATCTCACAGGGTCTATTTTTTGATAATATAATGGTAAGCATCATGATAACAGCTAATGGTAACTTGGTAACAACCAAAATGTAGTTTTATAGTTAGAGTAATGCAACAATAAATGATTCATTATAAAGCTGGGACAGTAAGTTAAATGCAAATATAAATGATGCTGTCTCTCATTTCATTGCAGGCAATGTGAACGCAAGATATTTCATATTATGTCTGGTCAACTTTTTTGAATATATAGTACTGTGCAAAAGTCTTAGGCATGTCTAGAAAGGTTTTAAAGCTATATTTGAGCTATATATCATTTTAGGTAGGCTGTTCTAGATAGTTCTGCCGGAGTCAATAGCCACACTCTGATATGTCTCATAATCCTTGTGCTCTATAAATCCAAACAGAACTAATTAAATTTTTTGTCTCTTTCCGAGTGAGTGATTGCCCACCGGTCCAGTCCAAGGTTGATGGAAGGCTGACTACTATTCTCTCCATGATGCTTCCCTGGATCAGATGCCCACCAACGACCAGCTACTGTGGCCTGCTCCAGATACCCTACTCTACTGCCTACATTGGATTTCAAATGGACTTTCTGGCCATTATCATTGCTACCACTATCATCATCATTCCTGTCCCACTACTGTCACCATATCAGCTCACCTGAACTTTACAACAAGATCATATGATTATGATTCATCACACACTTAGAATTAGCAGACCAGAGGAGGATGGGTCCCCCATGTGAGTCTGGTTCCTCCCAAGGTTTCTTCCTCCAGCTCTGAGGGAGTTTTTCCTTGCCACTGTCGCCGTTGGCTTGCTCACCGGGGATTAGGGATTAATGATTTGATGTCTGTTATTACTAACCCTGTAAAGCTGCTTTGTGACATCAGTTGTAAAAAGCGCTTTATAAATAAAATTTGATTGATTGATTGATTTGAGCTGTATGTATTAGCATGCTCAGAAAAAACACTAATATCAGAATATAATCATATCTAAATACCAAAAAATAATAAAATAAGTACAATATGTATACATTTTAATGTGTTGATTTAATCCTTCCAAACCTGTTCTCATGGTCCAGTAATACAGTAGCTGGTAGCATGCAATCACTGGTTTGGTGCTTCAGTACTTCATTGTGTTAAATCAAATGTGCTGCTGATGAACTTAATAAATCCATGTGATGCTAAGGACCATCAAGAACATATGTATCAATGTCTTTTTCAAAACATCAACATTCTTGCTTCTTCTTACTATATTTATGCTTATTTGTAATTACAGTGAAGGCATCTTGTGGTTGTACCTGTACAAGCACACTTACTGCCAAGAAATGTTATTTTTAATAACTGGCTTAGATGCCTAAAACTTTTGCACAGTACTGTATATTCATTCCTGCATCTCAGGCCTTTTGAAAAAAGATGGGGGCAAAGAAAGACAGAGGAAACATGTTCTGATGTCAGACAGGTCCATCTTTCTGTTTGTGGATGGTGGAATCTACATGCCAAAAATGAAAAAAACAAAAAAAACAACCAATAACACCATCTGTGAAGTCATTGAGTGCATCAGTGCCCACGGCATGCGTGATCTGCATATATGTGAATGTATCATTGATGCTTATATTGGTATTTTGGAGAAATTATATTAAATATATTCTTCTGTCAGTACTATATCTGTTCCCAGGAAGGTCATGTCTATTTCAGCAGGACAATGCCCGGCCCCATTCTGCCCAGAGCAGTGTGGTTTCATAGACGCAGAGTGTGTGTGCTTGACTTGCCTGGCTGCAGTCCAGATCTGTCTCTCATTGAAATTATATGGCACATCATGGAGAGGAGAATCAGAAATTGGCAACCATGGATTGTTGAGCAGCACAAGACTTGCATAAAATTCAGCAATTCGTAATTCCCAAAAGATTAAAAAATACAATTAAAATTAAACCCGTGATAAACATGATTCTGTCCCAGCTTTTTTGAGTGTTGCAGGCATCACTTTCTAATATTGTTTATATTTAAAAATTAAAACTAAGTTTGTCATTGAAAACATTTTTTTTTTTGTTTTTCTTTTGTCTGTAAAATAAAGATTCAAGTGTTTACTGGCATTTCATACAAGCCAGCAGACAAATTCTAACTAATACAAGCAACAGCCATGGAAATGCAGCCTTCAGAGAACAGATAAAATCTCACAGTCTGAGCCACCACACAGGTTCTGCAAACAAGATGATACTTCATCAAATTTAAAGCCAATTCTATCTCGTTACACTCTCTGACTTAACTTAAAGCAGGTGTCTCTGGTTTACTGAGGGAGTGGTTTTCCAAGAAATCATGAGATCACATTGCAGAATACTGTCACAAATGTCAACTACTGTATGTACCTGCCTTGACAGCCTGCCAACCCCTCTGCGCTCCACCTGTAGCATTTACATGTCGATGCCAGATACCAGAAAATATCTTCAGAGGTCTTATAGAGTCCTGAGACTAAAAGAATATTAGACATATCAGTCCATTTAATTCAACTGAATTCATTTCACACACACATGTGTGTGTGTGTGTGTGTGTGTGTGTGTGTGTGTGTGTGTGTGTGTGTATGTGTGTGTGTGTTTGTGTGTGTGTGTGTGAGAGAGAGAGAGAGAGAGAGAGAGAGAGACTTACTGAATACTAATTGCTGAGGTGCAGAAAGAGCCCCATTGATGAATCAGCACAATAAAGAAGGGACCAGAGGAGGCACTGGAATCCCATTATTTCATTTTTCCCTCTCACTTTCTTTTTCCTGCTTCTGTTTGTGTGTTTGCTGTTGTCTTTGGGCTGTGAGGGGGAGGCTGGTGACAAAGTGTTCATTGTAAACGGGGTCACACAGAGAAAAACACAAGACTCACACTGCTTCCTGTGTCTGAACCAAAGAGTCCGACCAGTCAAGATGTTATAGTCAATCTGCACTTTTAGTTAGCAAAGCAATAGACCTGACCAGATAAAAGATTAACAAAACAGGGCTACTAATACTGCCAGGGTAGTTGTATTTGGCTCAGAGTTGAGTAATTTTGGTTCTGTAGTGATCTGAATTCTTACTGTAACTGCTGGAACCTAGTCTTTTTATTCAGATATTAACCTTGAACCTTATTATTACGCCAATTAAAAAAAAAACAATTGGTGATCATCCCCACCCGACCCTCTAAAAAGCACCCGACCATTTTTTTTACGCAAAACAGCGCACCAAATGAGCGTCCGATGGGCGGGACAAAGCCCAGCATTTATCCAATGACTCGTCTCATTTCGCTGCACTCTTTGTTTCGCTATTGAACTCTGCGTCCACCCTGTTTAAAGCACTGTGAAGCTGCAGGAATGAGTGAGAGGAAAGCCGCGTCGTTACCAGTGATAAGAAGCTGATTCTGAACAAAAGTTGAGCGAGTTGTAGCACATATTTAGTCAATGACGTGTACACACAACAGTATATTATTGATCACTTATTTTTTGACATTTTAGGGGAAGCTGAGCTTCCCTTGCAGTCTTAGAGCAATCGCCTCTGCACTAGATGCATTTTACCAGAAATACAGCGACGGTAAGCATGATGGTGACCCCATTTCACATTTTCAACATCGTTTTAATATTCGCTACATACTTTTCTACCATCAATCTAAACCCCCCTCACCCCCAACCAACATTTTTGGTGAAAAAGGATGATCACCAATTTTTTTTTTTTACTTGGCCTTATTTAGTTATTTTTACACTGGTGACTGCTGTATTTAATCTAGTAAAGTAGTTTTTAGATCACATGATACAGCAGCTGACCTTAACATTCTGTGAACATTCCATGATCGTTGTTATTCTTTATTCCCCTCACTGTACACTGTTACACTGCAAAGTTTGTATTTAAAATACAATGTCCTACTACAATAATATCGTTATGAATTATTCAATAACCACTATGAAGTTTGCATCTACATTCAAAGTGTCAAGGTTTAAGTAATTCACTCATCTCTGTTCTGGTATACTGTAAAGTATACATTGCATTTGATGCAAAGAGCTTTTCTGAAAAGGTAAATGTGTCGATGCATATTAAAATATACCTGACGTCAAGTTTTTGGTTCACACACACACACACACACACACACACACACACACAAGATTAAGTAATATTTCTTTTTTCTTTTTGCTTTGCTTAAGGGTTCTAAGAAACACAATGTGTATAAAAATGTGTATAAAAAACATGAAAATAGATATTTTTTTAATGAACACATTTAACAATACATTGTGTTTTTTTCTGTGGTTTGGCATGTGTCCATCATGTCAGCCGGTATTCCTGTTGTCCATATTGAGCTGAAGCTGAGAGACGATGAGAGGAACAATGGGAGTCTGTCCGAATCTCATTAACATCTGGAACAGAGGAGAGAGAGAAAAAAATGTTTACTTTGTCCAGAACCGGACATAGGACAACATGACCAGCTTATGACAAGAGAGAGAGAGAGAGAGAGAGAGAGAGAGAGAGAGAGAGAGAGGCAATCTAAATGATGAGTGTGATGAGAAGAAACTGATTTTTGAAGTAGAAGTGGATCAACAAGACTGCATTGCTTGTAAGAACCTGAATCATCTTCATTTATCACTCTGAAGGTACCAAGTCTGAAGAACAAGTGTTAACAGGTTTGGCATCCAAGCTTTTCTTGCAGATATCCAGATATGCTGAGTTTGGATAATTAACCAGTGCAGAGCTGAGGATCTGATTTTTTTTAATATCTTGACAGAACTAAAACAATTTGTCAAAAATGTGTTTTTCAGAACTCAACCATGAACTCTGCAGCTTTCATGGTGGTAGCTGCCAGTTTAATGTCTTGGGTTGATACTATTTATCACCACAGCTATAAAGGTAATATTCAGGATCACTAGTAGCACACGAGATATGTTTAAGTTAAGCATAGGCTTGTATTAACATAATTAACACTGAAAAGAGTGATGCAGTGAATTAACTTAACTGTAATGTGTAAATGTGCATTTCCACTTGAATAAAATAGTCAAAGTGTCTGACTAACTGAATTAAACTAACCACACTGCCTGGCAGTTTGCACTAACTTTACTTAATAAAACCAATAACACACTAATAAGATCCCTGACTTTTATAAGAAATCTGGTGCCAGAATCTTCCTGAGCATCACTAGCAGGACTTGCAGTGAAAAAGCAGGGACATCACTAGAGATTCATGGATGGGAAGAAGTCTTGATTAGGAAGATCCGTGAACATGCTACCCAAGGAGAAATCATGTAATAGTCCCAAGCATCCCGAGAAATATGAAAACTAATCATGTTAAAAGCTGTTAATAACACTATTTCTATCTCTGTTACTTGCTCACCCTCTTTGTGGAGTTTCTAAAAATAGCTGATTTCTAAACTAGCAGTGTTAGTGTTATTTCAGATTTTTTTCCATGACGTAAATCTAAAGTTAGCTACACTCTTAAAAGAGATGGTTCTTCAAGGGTTCTTTAGTAAAAGAAATGGTTCTATATAGAATCGTGAACACTCAAAGAACCAAAAGGGTTCTTTGCATGGTGGAAGGGTACTTTAGATTGATGAGGAAAGTGTTGTAAATGGTTCTACACTCCATGTACACTACCGCTCAAAAGTTTGGGATCACCCAGGATTTTCCATGACAATCTATACTTTTATTTCAGAAGGGCCCTATTATTATTATTATTATTATTATTATTATTATTATTATTATTATTATTATTATTACTATTATTATTACTATTATTATTATTATTATTACTATTATTATTATTGTTGTTGTTGTTATTGTTATTATTATTACTGTATTATTATTATTATTATTATTATTATTATTATTATTATTATTATTATTATGTATTTATTTTCTAGACTATAATAAAATCCACAAATGTTGCTGCTCCAGATACTCAGTCTTCTATGGTAGAAAGGTGAGGTAGGACAGTGTCACTGTGTTTAGTTCACAAGCTGTTGATGGTGAGTTTTGAAGCTTTACTGCAGCTGTTTAATCTCCACCAGAAGTTTAACACATTGTGTGTGAGACATCACTGGACATGTTCTACCTCACTCTTCTAACATAAACGTTTGAGTATCTGATGCAGCAGAATTTGTGGATTTTATCATCAAATCAAAACAAAAACACACAAAAATAAAAGTCCAGGTTTTCACAGATGTTCAGTTTAATGTGTGATCCCAAACTTTTGAGTGGTAGTGTGTATTCAAAGAAGCCTTTGCATGGATAAAGGGTTCTTTGCATGGTGAAAGTGTTCTAACTATTTATTATGAATAAAACCTACTGTTTAAGTCAGTGACAGCTTCAATATATACCAATTAAAACTACTTGCTCCAGAGAAAGTAACAGCACATACTCTCCTAAGGTGTAATATGATTGGCTTACAACTTAAAATGTTTGGTATAATTGGCTGATTACTGGCTAAGTCAGACTTATTTATATAATGATATATAGTGATGGTCCTATAAAACATTATTAAAAGCTGTATTAAAATGCTATTTACTAAATACAGCTACATGTATAATTTACAGCATATGTACAGTGCAGCATTGTACTTTTTCTTCTCCCATATGTGTTCAAACACACCACTCTAGTCTTACTCTTACTTTACATCTGTTTTCCAGATAAAGAGAAGGAGCTCCAGTATCTTGTAGAGCCGCCAGTGTATGCTGAGGTAACAGCCCGACGGGGACATAATGTCACTCTGCCATGTGTGCTGAGGACTAAACCGACTCATTACAGGGTCAAATGGACTAAAGTCGAACCTCTTCATCAAGGAGTGGAAAACATTGTTCTCATCACGAATGGCCATGCAGATAAACACTACGGTGCTCGAGGGCCTAGAGCAAGTCTTCGCCGTGCACATGGCCTTGACATCTCTCTCCTGCTCACCAACCTAGAACTGGAAGATGATGGCCAGTATCGCTGTGAGCTCATTAATGGTATCGATGATGAAAGTGTTGAGATTACTCTCAGGATTGAAGGTAAAGTGGCCTTTTATCTACAGCTCGAGTCCAACTGAACTGTTACATGAGTCATATATATTTCCACATAGTAAATATGTCAGTGTTAAATTAACACTATTACAGTTAAATTAACACTGAGGGTGTCAAAATCTAACACTCCCAGTGTTAATTTAACTCTAATAGTGTTGATTTAACACTGGCAGATTTACTGTGCACCCGTCCTTGTTTTCATTATCTAGTCTTGTCATTATCAGTGTCAGTCTCATCACCATTACCATGGTTACTGTATCATTTAATATTGGAGTTTAATGTTTGCACATACATCCAACCCTCTTTGACTAAACTATGGCTGAACTGAGGGACCTGACTGAGTTGGAGGAGGAATTCAGCCTAGACTATGGGGGGTCTACAGACATTGTGTTTTCATAAGGCCCGGACATGTTTGGAGCACATCCTGTAAGCACTTAGCAGTACTGAGGTTAACTAGTCATTTGATTTATAGTCTTTATATCCTGCAAATTGCTATTTGTGTCATGTACAGATAATATATTATGTTCAGTAGCAGTCTCTAGCTTCTAAAAGTGAAGTCTTGCATTTCAGGAGTTGTGTTCCCATATCAGAGCAGTCACGGTCGGTATAAACTGACATATGTTGATGCCAAAAAGGCCTGCACAGAGCAGGATGGCACACTGGCAACATACAGACAGCTCTATCGAGGTGAGTAGTCCTAGTAAACATGTGAATCACTAATATTCTATATTTACATTAGCATTCAGCTAACTCTTCATTTAAAAGAACACTATTCAAAGCAAATCAAGCTATCAGATGATGCTGTAGTGATGTTTTCTTTCTAACTTTTGAGTGACAATAAATCCACTATAAATAATGTAGCCTGGACAGAAGGTCTGGACTGGTGTAATGCTGGATGGCTAAATGATGGGACAGTTCATTACCCAATCCTTCACCCACGGCCAGAATGTGGAGGAGATCTTCTTCCAGGGATCCGCAGCTATGGACCTCGCCACAGGACACATGAGCACTTTGATGCCTTCTGCTTCACGTCTACCACTAAAGGTCAGCAAATGCAGAATACAGTGATGACAAGGGCCTTAAAATAACAGTGCATCAAGTGATTAACTACACTTCCCAGAAGCCCTCATGCTCCTTTGAACTCATGTGACTTACCTCTCCCAGCTGTCTCCAATTGAGACACTGATTCATAGGACTACTTAAGTCCAGCCTGTATATTGCTTTGATGTTTGGTATTGCTGTGCCTTGCATGCTTTAATGTGGCAATTTGTCTTCTACCATTTTAAGGTCTTGTATATGTTTGGTTTGCTAGCCTGTGTAGCATTCTTAGTCTGTGTAGCTTGAGGCTTAGTCCGCCCTCTGTTTATCCTGTTTAGCTTATATAGCTTTGGGCCTAACTAGCCCACTGTTAACCCGGTTTAGCTTATTTTCTTCTTTCTGAGTTTAGTTTATCTTGTTTGGTGTCCTGCATTAGCTCTGTTATTGTTCTTTTGTTTTTCTTAGATGATTGTTTCTTACTATATTATATTATAATATTTTTTTCTATTAGCTTGTTCTTTGATCTGTTTCTCGTTTATTATTAAATAAATGTTCCTTTAATCCTGCATGCATCTTTCCTCATACATGTCAAAGTGTTACAGCACTGAAATGATTGCATCTTGCCAATCAGTGAGGTACTGCAGGAGTCTTACACATTGTCGTTTATTCCGAGATGACTAGAAAATCTCCCACAGAAACAGTCTTGGGTTCAGAAATGAAGTGAGGAGGAGAAACACAATCTGCTGTTGTTTAAGCCCAGAGGAGAGAGTCTGTTAGGGAGAAAGACAGTGACATTTGAGCTCCTACAATTGTCCGTGTGATATTGGCAGCTTGAAATGTCACCTCAATGCTGTGATGGAATCCACTGATTTACTAGTAACAGAGAAAACTGTTGTTTTCTGTTCTCTTCTGGTATCTTAAAAAAAACTAAGTATCGCTCATTACATACTATTTCATCTCATTATGAAAATATGATATTAACATTATTTATATATATATATACTGTATATGTATGTGTGTATATATATATATATATATATATATATATATATATATATATATATGTATATATATGTATATATGTGTATATATATGTGTGTATGTATGTGTATATATATGTGTATATATGTGTGTATATATGTGTATATATATGTGTGTATGTATGTGTGTATGTATGTGTGTATGTATGGGTGTATATATATATATATATATATATATATATACACACACACTGTGTGTATATATAAATTATGTTAATATCATATTTTCATAATGAGATGAAATAGTATGTAATGAGCGATACTTAGTTTTTTTTTAAGATAGCAGAAGAGAATATACTGTATAAAGTGAAGAAAAATATATAAATATAATTTATCATTAATAATTATGATACATTGTTTATTATGAAATTTTGGTTTATGAATGAATGAAAAATTATGCTAATTACCATTTGATACAATTATGTTAATAATATTAATTTGTACAGTAATTTGTTCAGTAGTTGTACATTAAGTAATACAGTAACACACTAGCTAAGCCTGATAAATATCAATCGAGTTGTATTTTTCTGTTCTGCAATCGCTCCTTCCATCCATCTTCATAATCACTTAATGGTCATGTTTAATGGGTGTATTTGAGTTGCTCGCCAAATTATGCTGGCCCTCAGGACTGAACACCTCTATGTAGATCATATTGTTGAACAGACTGTCCCTCCTTTCTGCAGGTTTTGTGTTCTACATCCCAGGTCAGCTTGATTTTGTAGAAGCATTGCATGCCTGTCGAAAGGAAGGAGCAAGCTTGGCTCGTGTGGGACAGCTCTATTCATCATGGAAGTACTTGGGGCTGGACCGCTGTGATGGAGGCTGGCTGCAGGATGGCAGCGTACGCTTCCCCATCATTACCCCCAGGGAGCGCTGTGGAGGGATCCCAGAGCCAGGGGTCCACAGCTTTGGATTCCCAAGCAAGAGTTTGCGTCATTATGGGGCATACTGCTACAGGTAACTTACATGCTTATAACACCATAAGCCTTCTGTATAGTGTACAATGCTGCTGGTAAACAAGGCAAAATCTAAGTGCCACTGTTCCAGTTCCCAGGAATCCTGGGGTTGGTGTAATTTGAATGTTTGTTCATCATATTAATGTTTTCCCAGCACTAGCAATATCAGATTATTCTGTGGTATGCTATGGCTAGTTGTATGTATGGTGGGAATGAGTAACACTGGCAGTTTTGTTTCATTGTAGGGCATCAAAATATTGACAAAATAATTGTATTGTGATCATATTACTGTGTATTGAGATCACAATATGCCTTGCAATATATTAATTATGTAATAAATCATAAATGTGACATGGTTAAAATGAATACCATTATGCTGATGCTCACATAAAATTATTGATTGATGATTGATTTGAGACCTCATTTGCATATTGCATCAGCATTATCATTACTGCAAAAGACAATATCACAATAACAGTTAATTAACATTATATTTTGCTGCCCTAATCAATACAAGTCTGATTTATGTAGAACTTATACAAAAACACTTTCATGATGATTTCATCAAATATTTGAGTATCTTTGGCAAATGTCTTATTATGGTTTATTATATTATCAGACTTATCTTACTATGCATATAGATGCTGTCAAAAGAAAATACAAGTATCTCCAAGTTTTGGAGTTTTTCTGCATGTGAGCTCAGTAGATGCCTTTTACATTGTGTGAAAATTTCATGATGATTGGACCAATAGAAATGCTACAAAATTGTTTTGAATAAGACCTGTTTACATTAAATTACACTAAGAATAAAAAACATTTTTGGTCTCTCCTGTAAAGTACAAATTTGATGTGATATTTGCTATAACATCAACCAGATATGAGTTCCTACAGATGATGGTAACTTAAATGTGCTGTGACTTTAAAATACATTGTTGTTGATTGTGGCAGATATTTTTCCAGAATAACCAATTTTGTATGTATAATGACTACCAAGTTCTAGATATTATCACATTTGTACAATATTTAACACCTGTATAAATGTATACATCTGCTTTATATGTTGACTGACTTCAAAATAAAAATAAGAAGTCAAACAGTATCATTGATACTGTTAGTAAAAGGACTGTTTTATTATTTTTTAATGAAATCCCAGAACAAATACAGTATTTTATATGTTGTAACAGTATGGTGCCATATACCAGATGGCACCTTATGGCTTGATTTTTTCTTACAATTGTAATAAAATATTTTACAATGAATAAAAACACCTATGACTGTTTTTTCAATGTAGTTTTCATTTCACTTCATTTCTAGGCTAATGTGTCTGACCTGTGAGTGGGGAAAAAATCAAGCCACAAAATAAATTATCATGAATGATTTGTTCACAAAATTACAAAGTGCTTCACAAATCTTTTTTTTTTAGAGTAACACAATCACTTTCCTATGTTTAACAGCCAATTAAATGTAGGACATTGTATTTTGTTGTACTGAATTCAGTCTTAAAGGAAGATACTGTTTTAGTGAGGCTAG
>BRDA01026730.1:6340-21591 GCA_036984385.1 Crenuchus spilurus
CTGTCTTGTTTGCGAGTTGTACAGTTGTTGAATGTCCACTTTTGTCTGCGACAAATTCCCTCACTGTCTGCTGTCACTCCCTTAAACAGCGTCTGTTTTCACCTGTAAGTTGTTGACATGTTGAGCGTTTGTTCTGTCTGTGTCAAATCAGCTAGATGTATTTTAATAACAGAGGTATAATAATAAAATTCATAAACATTAGCATTTCAGTGTGTGTGTGTGTCTACCAGTCTGTGATAAGTCATCTATTTACATGCCTCTAAGTTGAACTATTATCAAAATAATTCAGAATTTCTGCTTATTTTTGCTAAAAAAAAAAAGTATAATTATGTGTAAATGAGGTTTATTGACTGTACATTCCAAACATAAGTGTAACATTGGTGATAATGAGCTGAAGTGAAGTTGACTGAAAAGGATTGGGTGATAATTTTATGCTACATGTTTTTAACAGTTTATTATTTTTAATAATATTTAATAATGTATTCTTTTATTAATGATTAATATCAATTTTATTATTTTATTATTCATAATAAATTTCATAGTTATTAATAGTATATTATTAATAGTAACTAGTAATTATTAATAAAATATAAATAATAATTTGTCAATATTTATTATTAATAATAATAATTTAAAAAATAATAATAATAATAATAATAATAATAATAATAATACAATTTATGTTCAAGCACAAAAAAACAAACAAACAAAAAAAAACCCTGGCTGAGGTGTCCTCTGTTGTCATCTCAGTTCTGGTCACCCTACAAAAACCCTAAATTATCATTTTACAGCGTGAAACATGAGGACTTCAAAATTACTTTCTATGCTTGTATATCAAATTAAATTTCCCCTTTAAAATGAACTGAAATGCTATTAATGCTATTAATCTGTTCCAGCACCACAAAAACACACTTATTATTTTTATTATATTATATTGTTTTTAAATAAGAAAAATGTACTTTAAAAATAACAAATAATGCATAAATAATAATAATAATATATGATAAAAGAGAATGTAAAAAAATAAACTGGTTTATTAAATGAATTTAGCTTGAAGATCAGATGTTGGTGGAGGAGGTTGTTTTTCATTTTGTGCTTTTTGTGTAACTTAACTTACTCACTACACACTTATTGCCACAATTTATTGCTAAATTTATCTTACACACTATGATACACTCTATCACTAAACTTAATATCTCCTTTTTTCACTTCACTTAATCTTCTTCTTCACTGTCTTTTCCTTTTTTCACCACATGTTCCTCACTTACACTTGCAGGGGGTTTCAATAAAATTCTGTCCTAGGAGGATTGGTTTCTTCCTCCTTTTCAAAATGTTTTGAATATGAATGAGGCAAGTGTCTTCTTCTCAGCCCTGTTCTTGGCACTTACTCATGTTCGCTGAGCCACAAAGCAATGGCTTGTATCTTTTAAAATTTGTATGTTGATTCACTCGTAAGTCAAGGTTCCACTGTATTATCATAATGCAGACATCAGTCTTTTACACACAAATTACATTTGAGATAAACACAGTTAGCTACACTGACTACGTAATTCAGGAAAATAATAAATCCCCCCCATTTACAAATCAGATAGAAAAACAGCAACCTCTCTTAATTTCCAGGCTTTTTTGTTTAGCAGTGCAGGTATTGTAACTTTGTGTGTGCTTGCCTGTGTGTGTAGAGTGTAGTGTGGGTGCGGTGAAGTAAATAGGAAGACTGACAGACATGTAGGTCATCCAATCATTTTGTTTGGTCTGAGTGACATGATTGGACGGGTTTTTTTTTCAGTCCTATGGCCTGAACAGAAAGCAACTCTTTTTCTGTATGTCCTCAGAATATATCAAGAAGTACATAAATTGCTTTCCAGACAAATCATCTATAAAGGGTGAAAAAGGATCTTGGAATGATCCTTAACATTTAAAGAACCTCCACATACTGTCCTAGGCTGCGGAAACTATTTAGAAACCTTTATTTTTAACAGTGTGAGAACATCACCACAGGCTTAACAGACAAAGTTATGACACCTCCGCTACCTTAAATCTGCTTTGATAGGTTCAGCCGCTTCTGCTGTCCACCCACGTCACCAAGTAGGGTCGGCCTTCAGGCTGATAATGTTGTCGCTCATGATTTGCTGCAAATGATGAAGTTTCACCTTAAATCAGTTTTGGTATTACTGTGTGATCAATTATAATAGAGCATAGACAGGAGACCATCCATGTGTGACCTTTGTATAAATCTGAGCTGTGGTCTGTAGTGATTTATACCATCTTGTTTTCGTTTCACACAGGGCTCGATTCAGTGACCATCTCTTTGATCCTGCAGACAACTCAGCCCACATGTGGAAAGCTCAGTCAGGTGAGGAGACGTGGGAGACTAAAGTAGAACAACATATGGCATAAACAGCCTTCACCAAGTGAACTCTGATCATGCAAACTGACTGTGTTTCATTAAAATTTGGGAAAGTTGTGCTGCTATTGGCATTCTCCACTCCCTACAGTCTGCTTTCAATCTGCGTATTATTTCTTTTACATGTAGGAAGAGATATGTAAGGAGCACACAAGACAAGAGAAACGCAAGGAATGGGATCACATCAAGGTAGTTTTCTTTGCTTTTGACCCAAACTGTGTCTTTTCTCACAGAGGGCTCAGGGGGTGCCTTTGTTGCTATAGGATACCTTTTGGATGTTCGAATAAGACCAAGCCCTGGATCTTATTCAACTCTCCCTCCTCGCCTAATAAAAAAGGGGGAAAAAATCTGGCGGCGTTTTATGAGAGGCATCAGTTTTACTAATTCCCAGACTTCCTTTTACTTCCCCCATTGTTCTCACAGATCTCAAACTGCCCTTTCAGTCTCTGTCTCTCTCCATGTCTCCATGCCAATTTGACAAAGGAAAATCCACTAATGTGTTTTACTGCTCGGTAGGATCTGCTCTGGTGCGTGATTCATTAGACACGCTAGCTGGGTACTGAGGGTCTTAGCTACAGAGATGTCCTCTGTTGGACTTTTGCTTGGACACGACCCACCCTGGTCTGGGAGGTTCACAGGACTATAGTCTTTCGGCCTCTTTCCTATGTGACTGTGCTTGAGCAGGCCTAGTGTGTGATTCATCAGGAATACTATACGCTCTGTCTATCAGGAGGCCAAGCTGATCCAAGCCCAGCTGTCCAGCTCTGTCATGTTAGCGTGTGTGGTCTACAGCATAATGCCAAACTCATGGACTCAGGGGAGCGTACTGAGCTCTCTGGACAGGGCTGGACTTGGAAGAGGCTCTTGAAGTGTAATAATAATAATAATAATATTTACAGTCACAGCTCATAATACTTATCAAACCAGTGATGAATTAAAAAATAATTGAAGAGACATTGACATAAAAGACATTGACACTACATGTCCAAATATTTGTGGACACCCTTCTAATGAGTACATTCAGCAAATTTAAGTAGCCATTTCTGATACAGATGTGCAAATGCACACACAGCATGTTTAATCCCTGGAGAGAAATACTGCCAATAGATTCAGATAAATATTAACCTATTGGCGCCATAACCAATGCCAGGCATGTACTAGAGGGGTATAAAGCCCTCCAGCACTGAGCTGTAGAGCTGTGGAACTCATGTGTTCTCTGGAATGATGGTATGCCAAAACATTTGGGGTGAGTTGGGGATGAGGTGGGGTGGTGGTCATCTCAGCATCCTGACCTCTTTAACAGTGTAATCAAATCCTCACAGCAGTGTAGTAGAAAGCTGCCCCAGGACAGGAGAGACATTTACTCCAACATAAGCAGGAAAAAATACTCTTGATTTTAGAAGATACAGTGAATGAGCAGGTGTCCCAATACTTTGTCAATATAGTGTAGAACTTTAATTAAAAACTAAATGAAGAAAGATACATTTTCAGATGTTTTTACAGTGTGCAGAACTTGACAAAATAGTGTGACAGAGCTCCACAGTTTAGAAGCATTAAAAGAAAAAAATAACACCATTGTTGAAGTTCCTTTGATCTGTAGAAGATGTAGACTATAGCATTCTTTAGGACATACCTGTAACATTACAATATGACAGTGAGCAGTGACTTAGATGTTAGTTTCAGTAATCTGTTTTTGACAGTTCTTTAAAGACAATATTAAAATGCAGTCACTTCCATTTTATCTGAATATTTTGTCTTTTTGAGAAAAATCCAGTTCATCTGCGAGCAATCCCAAATGGATTCCACTCCCTGAATGAGTCTGAATATGATTATCCTATTCCTGAACCTTGTTGAACCCTGCTATATCATGTGCCCCACCCTGCACAAATCATCTTTTCATCATATGTTCCATTCCCTCATATGCACTCCATATGAACAGCAGGTCAGGCCTTTTGTCAGAACACAGACCGCTTGTTTTCCACATGTAATTTGATGGCCTCTCTTACCCAGCGACAATGCCATAAAGCTTCCATCAGGAATACAGAGCCTAGAGCTTCAACAACATACAGTTTATGTTAACGCTCAGCGATGGAAATGTTCTTTAGCAGATGGTAATTATAGCGCTTTAATGGCTAATCTGACAGATTAACGGATGCTGCAAAACTCTTGTTTGCCTTCCTTTGCTTTAAATTTTGTGTCTAAAATTAGATGGATTTGCTTGTATTTGAGAGATCTCATTTGTCAGGCCCAGCACGTTCGTGACAAATGTAGCTATGAGAGTTCTCCCTCCCGCCTAGTATTTCCCTCTCTCCAAACTAGTTGACAGACATTTCTGTTGAAGCTTTTTCTTCTGTTCTGGGATTAAGTGGCTCTCTGTAAATTTTATCTAAATCATATGTTTGTTAGCAAGCATGAGGTGGGAGGGCGGACATTTGCATCATTTTTAGCTGGAGTGTAAATAATGGTTGGGAAAATACAAGGATTTGAGGGAGGAAGACTCACCGAGGAGGATGGAAGTGGAATGTGACTGTGGTAAACCAATCAAAAAGGCCATATCACACATTGCATGAAGATTGACAGTGTAGCCCACAGGATAGTGACGCAGAAGTTAAAGATGTTTCTACAGGGATGTTTTTGTGATTCTATAAAAGAACCACTGTTCTAGAAAAGTCAAACTTCTAACAAAAATCTGAATATCTGGTCTATGCTGACACTATGATCAGAGAAGTTGGAATCCTGGTCAAGCTGCTTGCCATCAACATCCAGGGCCTGAAAGAGCAAAACTGGCTGTGCTCTCTATGGGTGGGTAGATGGCGCTCTCTCTCCATCACTACTACCATGCAATGTTCACTGACTTAGGTGTCTGTTAGCTGATATATTAGAACTGGGGATTCTGCACTTTCTTGGCTGCCCAGTGATGATGTATCAGCAGAAATTGGAAAAGAGGCGGACCCTGAGTTCACATGCATCAGAGGAGGCTGTGCTAGTCTTTACTTTCCTAGAGTCAGGGACATTGCATGTGATTGGGAGAATCCTGGTGGATGGGTGGGTCACTTGGCTACATTGGGAGGGGGCGAATTGGGTCAAAATATATTTACAAAAAAAATTAGATTATGGAAAAAGTTGATTTTTGTTCAGAATTTAATTCAAAAAGATACATTGTCATATTTTATTTTGTCAAAACAACAATATGGAATTATGTGGCAAATAGTGTAAATTGTTTATTTTGATTAGTTAATCAAAGCTAAATGATCAAAACAATTACAGGGACGAATGACATTTTTTAATTTACTAAATAATTTTAAAAATATAAAGTAATTGAGCACAATTTTGATACAAGCAACCTGCACAGCTTTACTATAAATGAAAATTTAAACTTTGTTCTAGGCACCTACTGGTTGCAAAGAATTAATCCAAAAGTGATGTTAGTGGGAAAATGATGACCCCATAGGCAGGCTTATTTGTAATTGACTGAAAAACTGGTTAGAAAAGTCTGGCAAATTGATGGAAATACAATTAATGCACTATAGTTCTGTGTTGTTTCATCCAAATGAACTTTCCAACCTAAATATACCAATTGCCAAATGTAATCAAGGAAATGTAATGTATTACGTATTCAGTGGGATGGCAGTATGATGATATGGAGTGTGTTTTTAAATGAGCTTTTACCACTACTGATTATAGCTTTATTGTGGTTTAACTTCACTTCAGGCCAATTTCCCTGACAGAGATTAAAACCTAGTCCTGGACTACTACATTTGAATTGGGATTCTGCACTGAAAGGAAAATATAGTCCATCACCAGGCTTAATCCTTTTCCAGGAAACTGGCCCTTAGAGTTCCTTTCCCAGCAGACATTATATACTGCATATGGAGGTGTGTAGAAATGTAGGCAAACACAAATTCATATCTCCCGGCTTGGTATGAGTCCTGTGGTGAAGGTAAAATGAATGGTAACTTCATATCTTAAACTGCAACCACCAAGTGTATCAAATACTGTCTGGGGAGAAGCTTGCAATGAAAGTTGACAGGAGCCTGCACTTTTCTAAAGTACTGTAATTATTGTGTACAGTTTGTGCCTTTGGCAAAGTATGTTGTCATAAACATTTTCTATTTTTATCTCCCAAACCAAACAAGAACACTGTTATCATGCTGTTGCATTTCACGGTTATTATAGTTTGTGTCTCTTTTGCTAAGAAAATCAGTTCAATTTTACTTAGTCTCCACTAATTTTTAGTTTAGATTTTATTTCTCAACGAAATTTCTATTTAGATTTGTATACAGCGACAGTCAGAAGTTTGCACACACCTTCTCATTCAATGTTTTTTTTCCCTACGTTGTAAATTAACACTGAAGTCATCCAGACTATGAAGGAACACATAAGGAATCATGTAGCAAATGTAAAAGTGTTAAACAAACCAAAATATGTTTTAGATTTTAGATTCTTCAAAGTAGACACACAACTGATGTCTCAAACATATTAAGAGGCAAGAAATGCAAGTAATGAACTCTTGACAAGACACAGCTGTTAACTGAAAGCCATTCCAGGTGACTACCTCATAAAGCTGACTGAGAAAATGCCAAGAAAACTGCTATCTAAGCAAGAGGTGCCTACTTTGAATATAAAATTTAAACATATTCTGGTTTAACACTTGTTTGTTTACTAAATAATTTCATATATATTTCTTCATAGTTTGGATGACTTTAGAATTAATCTACAATACAGACAATATGTAAATCATGAAAAACCACTGAAAGCCCAGAAGCTGTGTCCAAACGTTTGACTGGTATTGTATGTTTAGGTTTTCTGGTGCAGAAATAACAAATGTCATGTTACAAGAAAGCAAACATACAAACAAACAAAAAAACCAAACAAGAGGCATAGACCTATTTTTAAAAACCTTTTTTTGTGTTGGCAAATCTTAAATAATAAGAAAAATTTAATACATCCTGTTTTCCTGTTTCAGTACTTCAAGCATAGTTAATTAGCTGAAAACATCCCATAAGAAACTATTGGTGTAGATAAAAAAATCTAAGTTATCAAGTTTATCAAGGCTTTTAGTCATGAGGAATTAAGTTTTTATTGAAATTCCAATCTAAAATAAACATATGTGTCATCAAGTGAGACTTCATTGAGCTCTCAAGAGAAATTCATTAGGATAGACATGAGGTCTTCTCAGGAGAAATATCTGAACTGTAGGAGACTTAAGCTCAAGTCTTCTTTCTGTTTCCATTTGATCTCATTGTGGTCTTGGAGAAACTACTGAGATGTTAAATAGAAATTTGTGTACAATATTTACTTCTTTATTTTTAGAGATAAAATGCTGATATACTTATAATGGAAGTTTATATCACTTAAATTCTCTTTTAGCTTTGTGTAGTACAACGTCTTAGACTAGAATTTTATATTAGAGACTTTTAAATGCATTTACAGTGCAAATGTAACTGTTGTATTACAGAAAACATGTCTGAAGTAGCCTAAAACAGAAACAAGGACACATTATGATTGCTGTGGAGCACTGTTGCACTGCCAGTGATCATCTTCATGACTGAGACCAAGAACAAGGATTTGGGTTGAGTATGGAAGAAGGGACAGTTAATTTAAACTTGTTCATTGTTCATAATATATGGAATTATTGCAAATAAAGTTTGCTGGCTAGCTTGTGTATTTAAAAACTTTCCTCTGGTTCTGAATGTCAAACCTTATGTTTTCTTAAGTAATAGACAGACTTTTATTTACAGTAGTTCACCAACTCAAAGCTAATGTTAATTCAAGTTCAGCTATTGCAGCCTCTTTAGACTAAGTTATACTTCTTAGCTAATATTTCATAACAGGCATTATGCACAACCAGATACATTAACTTTGACTTCCTGTAGTGGACATGTAACCCTCCCGGCTCTGCCTTGTCCCTGGCCCCACTTCTGCCCAAGTGCCGTGTTTGTTTACATTTTCCAGGTGCTGTTGTATCTCAATGTGCTTTTGTTTATGCCTTAGACGTGTCTTGTTCATGTCGTGCCTCCACCCGTAGTCACGTCATGTCTTGTTCACTGCACAGCCATGCTGTTTCATCAACTGTCTAGATTACATTGCTATTTAGCTCCCTCATGTCTCACAGTCATTGTAAGTCATTATGAGTCACCACAGTCAAGTATAGATGTTTGTCTTCAAGTCATAGAATGTTTGTTGCTCATAACATGTTTTGATTCTTAGTCCACTTGAAGTCGTAGTTTTGTTTCTTAGCCAGTTTTCAGTATTCTGTAATAAAGTATTGTTTTTCATGACCCACAGTGTGTACATCTCCTCCTGGCTACAGCATTGCTGACAGTAAATAAGTAAATGTTTTCACTCAGTCGTATTGTCATTTATCAAATTTCAGTCTGTTTTTAGTCACTTTGATACAAAGTTGCTCACTCATTTTTTTAAATGGACTTTGTATATTTAAAAATTAGAAATTAAACAAAAACATAAAATCTAATTATTTATGTTTGCATTCATTGTTAAGCAAAACTATTTTTGACCTTTTTTAAAAATACTTTAATAAGACATTTCCTGTGAGACACAAACTACACAACATATAATTTTCTTTGGATGTGTGTTGGTTAAGTCCATTTGAAGTAAAAAGTAGCAAATTATTTTTTACGTTTAGTTTTCCACTCATGCCTGTTTAAGGGTTAAACATAACCCAAAAAAGCAAACTGTTAGAGACCGTTACAAACTAGCAATCATCAAAAAAGGCTTTTATTTGGCCTTGTTAAAGTCATAGTTTCTAATATTTGTCATTTCCCAGCTTGTTAATTATCCAATTTACTAAAACATTTAAGTAAAAATAGCACCTTGTCTGATTTAATCTCTTAGTACAAAAAACTGCAAGACTTTCCATTCAAATTCCAATTATGTTTTGTAATAGAAAAATGGCTTTAACATACAAAAGCAGGGTGTTGGCCAAATGAAAATATGAGGCAAATTAAGAAGGAATCAAGTGTATAATAGAAAAATAAGGATATGAAATCTTGAGTCCATGGAATAAATGAAATGAATGGGCCTGTGGTAATTCTGAAAATAACAAAGAGCAGACAGTGTTTGTTTTGAATTGCAGCACGCCACAGATTAATTCTTGTGACAAAGCTGTCTGAGTTGAACTAATCAATAGTCAGCTAAACAGGCTGAATAGAGAGCAGCTATAGATGAGTTCCACTCCAGTATGACATGAATGCCAAATTGGGGTCGTCACAGCAGCCAGTGCTCTTTACACAAGTGACCACCTCAAAATTACAAACAGTTTGTCTTTGCTGTCATATTTATTTTCACCATCAGCTGTTCCTTACCTTACCTGAGCATTTAAAGACAAACTGGCCAATAGAAATTGTTTAAACTCTACAGTAGAGGTCAGAAGTTTGGACACAACTTTTTCTTTTTCTTTTCCTACATTGTAAATGAACACTGACGTCATCCAGACTATGAAGGAACACATAAGGAATCATGTAGTAAACTTAAAAGTGTTAAACAAACCAAAATATGTTTTAGATTTTAGATTCTTCAAAGTAGACACACAACTGATGTCTCAAACACATTAAGAGGCAAGAAATGCAAGTCATGAACTCTTGACAAGACACAGCTGTTAACTGAAAGCCATTCCAGGTGACTACCTCATAAAGCTGACTGAGAAAATGCCAAAAAAGCTGCATCTAAGCAAGAGGTGCCTACTGTGAAGAATGTAAAAAATAAAACATGTTCTGGTTTGTTTAACACCGTTTTGTTTACTAAATAATTACAGATGTGTTTCTTCATAGTTTAGATGACTTTAGTATTAATCTACAATGCAGAACATTTTTAAATCATGAAAAACCACTGAATGTCCAGCAGGTGTGTCCAAACTTCTGACTGGTACTATATGTACATTAATTTTAAGACTGTATCTGCCTTCTCTAGTAGAGATACTAGCTTTTATTATGACAGCAAATGATATACATATCTTGTAAATATATGTGTCTGTGTTTATGCAGATGTTGCTATAACTTAAAGGTGTTCACACTGTCATTCTGTTGTTTCTGGAAATAAACTATATTATCACTTTTAGATAAGAGGAGAAATAGGCTGTATGGAGATACTGCCTTGTAAACACTGTCTCGGACTGTCAGACACTGCACATATTTTTCTTTGCGTAGACGCTGTTATCTTCCTGGTGTGTTTAAGTATGTCAAGGAAAGCAGTTTTTGAAATGATTTATGGACTTGATTCTTAACTCTTGGCAATGTACAGTACAAAATGAGAGACATTATGTACTATTATGATTTTCTGAGCATATATTTTCTCGTTTTCTTCTACAGAACCGAGTGCTGTCTGATGCTCTGTATTACAACGGGATTCAACAGGGGTGTGGCAAGTGGACACTGGACAGAAGACCAAGAAAAACAGCTGACAAGTACAAGCCCTCCATATAGATGCACACACAGTGCAGAGATATGCAACCCCACGCACAAGCATACACACACATGTCCAAGCCTTAATGAAGAAGGAAAACAGATAACCTTGGAACTCACAGGCATTCGTGTTGCCAAAACTTAATTTGCTGTTTTTGGTAGATGTGACTTTCTGAACCCTACCACTGACATCGACTGTAGCTTTTGTCAGCAAGACACACTCTTTGTTTTAAACATGTATTTCTGCTCCTTCCAGCTGCAACAAAACCCTTCACAACTGAACTCTTCCCCATTGTGAAAAAGACTTCCTCCCCCCCTTTTAGTCTTTTTCAAAATCATCTCCAAACAAGATGCAATTATTCTCAATCAGCCAGCTTGCACTACAATGCTCACGTAAGGCTTGCCAGGGGTACTCGGAGGACAGAAACATAATGTTGTAATTAACCCATTTAGAGTGACAGAACCGGACAGGCCCCGTGTGCTCCTACTCAACCCAGTCAGGGCCCTTGTGTTTGAAGCCGGAGTCATAAATCCGTAGGAGGCCAGTTCAGAGGTCCACAAAGAGCCAGTCATGCTGACTGACACCATCTTCATCACATGGGCCCTCAAGTCGGATTTTCATCCTATTGTTTCTCTTCCTGTCTTTGGTGCTCTTCTTTTGAAGGCTCTTTCAATTATCGTCACAAGTTCCCCAAACTGGCTTTCTTCCTCTGACAAAAGGGCAAATAGCATCTTTTCATTTGCCATTCAGACAGCTGAATCTGTGTATGACTGTGTTAGAGCCTGCGAAGCATTCACAGAGACAAAACACAGATTTCACCTCCTCCTCACGTCTCTGTCACTGCATGTTCTGCAGATATGCTAAATGTCTTCCAAACCCAAATGTTAATGGATGAAAAGGCCATTGACTTGAACATGTCAAGGAAATCCAAGGGAAGGTAAATCATTGCAGAATGGCTCACACTATCATGTCTGGCTTACATGCCATAAAACATAATGATTTAGCTGTAAAAATGGGCTGACATTTGGCAGTGCATTGCCTCCACTTTAGGCTACTAGGCTTTGCATTAATAAATCTGAGTGGTGCCCAGAATGCATTAGGTTTGTTTAAGTTGTGAAAAACCTTGGGTAACCCTTTAGAGGACTGGCTAGTTTCAGACTCCCTAAAGGAACAACTCAAATTCTTGTCTTCTTATCCTCAGATGGTTCATTTGAACTATGCTGACATACACTCTATGCTTGTGGATCTAATGATTAACTACAGTGCTAAAATGCAGTGAGTGGTTATTTATGATCCTTCATTTTTATATCTTTTTTGTATGTTGTAATCCAAAGAACTCCCAGGAAAAATGTTTTGGTAACATCAGATAAAACTTTTTTTTAATAATAATAATAATAATTATAATAATAATTATAATAATAATAATAATAATTATTATTATTATTATCATCATTATCATCATTATTATTATTATTATTATTATTATTATGGTCTTGTGATCAGAAGGTTGCCGGCTTGATCAGGCAGGTCATGACTTGAACAAGGCACCTAACCCCCAACTGCTCCCTGGGTCCTATGGATAGAGATGCTCACCGCTTTGGGCACATGTTCTCACAGCCAAGTGTGTTCACTAGTGCAAATCTCACTGGCAAATTTTAATCTAATCTAAACTGAACTAATTATTATTATCATTGTTAATATTTTGTTGATCTCCAGCTCACACCTGGCATTGGGCATGATGCCAATAGGTTCACATTTCTCTGCTCCAAAGATTCCTATTGGCAGTGCTTCTCTACAGAGACTAGACAAGTTGTATCAACCTGTATCAGCAATGGGTGCAACTTAAAGGTATCTGAATGCATTCATGAGAAGCTTTGGCCACAAACATTTGGTCATGGACAGTGGTGCTTGAAAGTTTGTGAACCCTTTAGAATGTTCTATATTTCTGCATAAATATGACCTAAAACATCATCAGATTTTCACACAAGTCCTAAAAGTAGATAAAGAGAACCCAGTTAAACAAATGACACAAAAATATTATACTTGCTCATTTATTTATTAAGGAAAATGATCCAATATGACATGACAAATCTACCTTTAGGACTTGTGTGAAAATCTGATGATGTTTTAAGTCGTATTTATGCAGAAAAAGTTTTAAAAGGTTCACAAACATCCAGAGTTGATGCACGACTGTAGTGTATGTACACCCATGTTCCTGATGACTGGCATGATAGAGGATGTGTTCAGTGTTTGTATGTGCGTGTGAGGTGAGGAGGGAATTGACAAGACCATTTCCTGTGTTTGGAGCAGGCCGTGTGAGCGTGTGCTGAGGGGAGAGAGGGGTGTCAGTAGGTGAAAGGACATGATGATCTCAGGATATGAGGGGAGGAAATAGATGACGAGTCTTTAAATAAAGAATGAACTTCACATGCCCTTTCCATTGGACATGAGGGCCTGCTCTACTTTCCAGCATCATTAATTAGAAACAAAAAGATGATGACTTGAAACCTTGTGCTAGATGTTGTGCTGTATCAGTTTTCCCAGGTCTGCTTCCCTTAAATATTTCTGTAATTATATGAAACACAGTCCTAGTATGTAAGTTTACCTACCCCTCATGTACAGTGTATGTCCAAATGTTTGTGGACACCCCTTCTAATGAATGCATTCAGCTGCTTTAAGTTGCACCCATTGCTGACACAGATATGCAAATGCACACTCACAGCTTGGCTAGTCCCTGTAGAGAAGTACTGCCAGTAGAATAGGACTCTCTGGAGCAGATAAACATGAATGTATTAGCACCGTGTCTCATGCCAGGTGTGGACTAAAGAGGTATAAAGCCCGCCAGCGTTGAGCTGTGGAGCAGTGGAACTGTGTTCTATTGAAAGATGGAGCTCCATGGTGATCATCCAACATCCTGTCCTCACTAATGCTCTTGTTGCTGAATGCTCCAAAATGTTTAATACCCTTCATTTCAGAAGAAACAATGAATGGGCAGGTTTTCCAATACTTCTATCCATATAGTGTGTCTAGACATCTGTGCATTTTTCAATTTGTACAATGTGATCAGCAGGAATCATCCATCATTTCGGTCAGACAGCACATTCTGTATTTTTAAAACAAACAAACTGTTAGTATATGTCGGTATCATAGTATACTCTGGGCTTTTATGGGTAATTTGGAAGTGGATTGAAACTAAAAATTAAGTCAAACACTAGGACTGAATTTTATATTAGACACTTCTTCAGGATGGTGACTGAGCCAAAATGTTTAGGTGTTGAACTGAATCAATGATTTGGTTAACAAATCAAATAGCTGAGTAAAGTGAACTTTTACTCTTTTATAATAATTTCAGACTTTCTTCACAAAACAACAGAAAAACAATAAAACTAAAGTAGGACTGTACAAACTTTAAACCACATTTCAGTGAAATATGCCATGCTGCTTCCTCTTTGTTCTAAGAATCCAGCTGAAGGAATGGTGTTTAAATCAACAAATTTTATTAGATGTGTGGTTTTACACTATTAGGTTGTTTTGGATTGTTATATCTAATTTATTCTGTTTTCTGATGAAGTGATTGTCATTACTTTACAAACCTATACAATACATAAAACCTACAATATATACAGTGTATCACAAAAGTGAGTACACCCCTCACATTTCTGCAGATATTTTTATTTTTATAAGATATATATTTTCATGGGCAACACTGACAAAATAACACTTTGATACAATGAAAAGTAGTCTGTGTGCAGCTTATATAACAGTGTAAATTTATTCTTCCCTCAAAGTAACTCAATATACAGCCATTAATGTCTAACCACCAGCAACAAAAGTGAGTACACCCCTAAGAGACTCCACCCCTAAATGTCCAAATTGAGTACTGCTTGACATTTTACCTCCAAAATGTCATGTAACTTGTTAGTGTTACTAGGTCTCAGGTGTGCATAGGGAACAGGTGTGTTCAATTTTGTAGCACAGCTCTCACACTCTCTCATACTGGTCACTGAAAGTTCCAACATGGCACCTCATGGCAAAGAACTCTCTGAGGACCTTAAAAGACGAATTGTTGTGGTACCTGAAGATGGCCAAGGCTACAAAAAGATTGCCAACACCTTGAAACTGAGTGGCCAAGATCATCCAGCATTTTATAAGAGCAGGGTCCACTCAGAACAGACCTCACGTTGGTTGTTCAAAGAAGCTGAGTGCACGTGGTCAGCGTCACATCCAAATGCTGTCTTTGAAAGATGTCAGCAGTGCTGCAGACATTGAAGAGGTGGGGGGTCAGCCTGTCAGTGCTCAGACCATACACCGCACACTACATCAAATTGCATGGCTGTCACCCCAGAAGGAAGCCTCTTCTGAAGTCTGTACACAAGAAAGCCTGCAAACAGTTTGCTGAAGACATGTCAACAAAAGACATGGATTA
>BRDA01026731.1:0-10686 GCA_036984385.1 Crenuchus spilurus
TGCAGATTCACAAACAAGTTGCAACTTCACAAACGTGCTGCAAACACAGAAAACACTTTATTCAAAATGACAACATGAGCACTACATTTAACAAACGCAATGCAGATTCACAAAACAAATACAAGTTCACAAACGCGCAGCAAAACCGTTCACAACACAACGGAAGTGTTTTTACAGTTGATGCACTTTAAAAGTTAGTTTAAACACATTCCCTTGAGTGCCTAAAAATAGAAATGCTCAGTCTGTTCAGTCTCCTTCAAATCTGCTCAGTCCACTGAAAAACTGATGACACAAGTCCAGGTGTATCTGCGCAAACGAACTAAAACTATTTTAAGCCATTTAAAACTCCACCTCCTGCTTCTTGGCTGAAATCTAAGGAGCCACATAGCACAAACACCAGGCTGATCCATTGCGGTGGATTTCAGCCCGAGATCGAACTTCATAAGGAAAGAGCTCCTCAGTGGCTTTGGGTTTCAGTCAGAGAGGTTAAAAACAGCTCCCTGCAATATATCAATACACGTCAGAGATCAATGAAAAAGAAATTGGACTGCAGAACACCGGAAACAGGTTTTTAATAATAGCACCAACTCATAAATCACCACCAATATAAATAATTCAGGCCAGGAACTGACGCCTACAAACAGTATGTCGTAATCAATGACCCCAAGATTTCATTTACACGGTAAAGGCTGGAAGCAAATGACACAGTAACTCCCTCCCTAAGCATCAAACTTGGTTAGGGACTCAAAGCCTTCTAGGTCTCCATGTATTTCCACAGCACAAAGTATGGTGTAGGGCCTCCTTTTGCGGCCAATACAGCGTCAGTTCATCTTGGGAATGACATATACAAGTCCTGCACAGTGGTCAGAGGGATTTTAAGCCATTCTTCTTGCAGGATAGTGGTCAGGTCACTACGTGATGCTGGTGGAGGAAACCGTTTCCTGACTCGCTCCTCCAAAACACCCCAAAGTGGCTCAATAATATTTAGACACAAAGACTTGCTGTCTTGGTCACAGATGCACCAGCAAGACGCATATATATAAGGGATAATAAAATAACAATAATCTGGTAATGGTCAAACCTTACAGATTATATTAAAGGTCTAAATGTTTATATTAACTAAATGACTCTATTAGCTACTAATAAAAATAATGAGAAGAAAAGTCAAAACATTGAATTCTATTCCTTCTCCCAATCACTTGACTCTAGGAGGGTGAAAACTAGTACAGCCTCCTCTGAAGTCAGTCACTGCCTCTTTATCAGCTGCTGCCTATACATTGTCAATGGGCAGCCAAAGCACTTGGAGGGGAAAGCACAGGATCCCTGGCTCTGATGGTTTGGCTGGCAGATGCCTGAGCAAACAGGCGTTCCTTGGTACTAGTGATGGGGAGAGAGCGCCATCTACCCACGCACAGAGAACACAGCCAATTTTGCTCTCTTTTGCCATAGCTGTCGATGACAAGCAGCATAACTGGGATTCAAACTCATGATCCTCTGATCATAGTGTTATTCCACTGAGCCTCTCTGGGTTAAACTGCTTTATCTAAAGATTTCAGTCTTGTTCTTGATGAAAATAACAATTGGATTTCTACCAGGTGACCTGTTCAAAGGTTAATTTTAGGGCTGTCCAATAGTGGTCCTCCAATGTTTTTCATTGGCTGATGTTAATATTTAGAGAGTTGAATGGCCAATGGCTTAAAAATACTGATAATATCATATTACGTTTTTGCATCTGTTAACATATAAAATACAATAATTATAATATATATTTTTTACTTGAGATGAAAGGACAGGCTTATCAATGCTGCCAGTAGAGTGGTGAAATTGACACTTGGGGGAGTTCTAACATTGTTCTAAAGCAGCCATACTGATAAGGCTGCCTGCAGATGTGCCTGTAAATGTGCTATTTTTGTTTACTGGCCTTGTGAGTGCAGGCCAATTGTTTAAAAGTAATTAGCCAATGCCAATTATATAAAATTTTAATGGAAATAGATTGTCAGCTCATCAGTTAATCAACCATCAGTCTATTGTTACTGTCAGAGTTCATGTAATAATAATGCAATAAAGTCAAATAGAACCGAACCACAGGCAGGTCCAACATCTCTTCCTTACATTCATTTGTTTTGCAATCCTTGAAAGTTTTAATGTCCCAATGACACAGAACTGAGTGCAGTTTCTGTCCTGGTGAAGGATGCCCTTTTGTGGTACAAATCAAAGTTCTGCAATGTTAATTCAGTGCTGTACAGCCTGAAATAAAATTGTATTTAATTTTTATTAAGACATTTTAAGCATGTTCTATTATATTACAAATAATAATAGCTTTCTGCTAATTTGAAAGGTTCTTTTACAAAACCCACAGCATAAAACCCCAAGCTTTGTGCATACAGATTTATTCATACATTTATTCATTCATTACACTGTTAATGCACTTTCATTGTTTTGACTGTGCGCTGGGCCTGTATGGGCTCATTCAGAGCTCACTGCAGATCAATAAAAGTGTATTATTATTATGTTTAAACAGAGGAACAATAAAGCTCCAGTAATTAGGAACTTTGACTATTCATTTGTTTTCTTGTTTAGAATGATAGGTTCATACTGTAACACAGTAAAAATCTATGAATTTTCAGTCCTATAAAAATAATCTCCTGTAATTACGAATGAGAAATGGATTTAATAAACTTGACAGAGCTACTACTGTCAGAACAAAATGTTCCCGTTTGATGTTTTGGTGAAATGTTCTGTAGTAAAGATGGTAAGATTTAATGAAAATAGTGTTACTGTAAATATTCAAAAATGTATTGAATTGTGCATTGTGGCCACTTGTGTGACTATGTACTGCTTTTAAAATCAAAGCATCTTAATTTACTCTCAAATTTGATTATGTACTGAATAATTAATAGAAGGAAATATTCAAATATTTAGTAAAAAAAAATACATTATTGGATTTTTTTGAAAATAAGCTGTAAAGGTGTGGCTTGGTGTACTGACAACATTTCACACTGTGTTTATGTGCCTTTTAATAACATCTGCTTTTGTTCCACCTATGGGTTCCTTGGTTTTAATTCATAAGTCTTGATTTTAATAAGGTGTAGTTTGATTTAGGGACAAAATACATGGATATGTAACTCCAGAAGCATGGAAGACAAGAATCCAGACTTTTCTCTGCCTTTGCACCTAAATGGTGGAATAAACTTGCCCTGCATGTCCAAATGGCAGTCGCTTGTGGTCTTCAAATGACTTCAAGACCCATCTCTTCCAAGAATACTTATCCTGCACTCATTAAAGGCTTATGTTTGTACTCATGTCTTTATTGATTTAACATTCAAGCAATGTATGTTGAGTATTGTGTATCTACTCATCCATACTGACTTTTGTATTTGGCAGCATCTAGGTTTGAGGTATCTTCTGGATTCTATCACTAACTAGCCTGGGATCCTTCCTTGTTACACATCAAGCACTTTTGTAAGTTGCTCTGGATAAAAGCATCTGCTAAATGCTTTAAATTTAAATGTAATATAAATATAGAGGATTGACATCTACAATAGCGATTCTCAACTGGGTCACGGACACGTTCTGGGCGGGTCGCGGACAGATTTAAAAAAATAAATAAATTTTAAAACCATTAAAATAGTTAATGCTTATCTGATTTTGTCCTCGTATTTTAAATTGAAAACAGAGACAGAGAGGCAGGCGTCAGACACATGCAGCCATTGCGTGCAGCATTCTTGTTGCCATGGTAACCACCATTTGCCGGTTATCAGTGTTGCCAAGTCCGCTTATTATAAGGGAGTTTGGGCTTGTTTTTTTTTCTAAAGTCGCTTGCAAATCTCGTGAGTGGCGGATTGCGGTTTTTTGAGCTTGTTTTTGAACGTGAAGTTATTTACTTATTTGGGCTTGACTTTCTTTCCGAGTGAAACTGTTTTGATTATCTCCCAGCTCCACATAATAAAGGAAAACATGAGAAGCACAAAAAATCTGCACATTGAGGCTAACAAACATGGGTGTCAGTGCCCCAAAACACAATGACACAAAACAAAGGAATGAGCTAAATATAGTCACCTACATAGCCTTCCAATTTATATATTAAAAGTGTTTAGCATCATTTTTGTGTTGTTTATGTATAATGTCATAATAAATATTTACCTTTATACTGTTTAAAAGCGGCCTCTGTTTTACCGAATGTGGTGGGTTGTCAGTTGGGCTTATTTTCATAGAGCTGGTTGCTTGTTTCTTTTGCGAGATCTGGCAACACCTATGGTTACTCTTCTGTTTTTTTTTGTGATGACGTTCGGAGGCAAAGAATTGGGTGATAATTTTATGTTACGTGCTTTTAACAGTTTATAAATATTTAATAATATGTAATAAGGTATTATTTTATTAATGATAAATATACATTTTATTATTAATAACACTTAAGTTATTATTAGTATATTATAATCATATCATAATTTGTAAGTAATGTATTAATATTTATTAATAATATTAATTTAATTTATGTTGCAGCACCACCTCAAACACCCCGAATCAAGCCAGTTGTGACTCCACTGAAATCTCTTAAATTCTCGTTACATGCATATGTATGTTTAAATGTGTTTTTGAAGGCTATTTTTCAAAAATAAATTTGTTTGGTTTGTATTCTATAAAAGTGGGTCCTGACTTAATGACCAGGAGAAAATGTGGGTCCCGGGCTGAGACCAGTTGAGAACCCCTGATCTACGATATAGCACAAAAGCTTTCATAATGATTTAAAGCAACCATGTTTTTACTGTGAGGAGAGTATGATGTGCAGTTGAGGACATGCGGTTCATACTGAATATGTAAGCCACTGTTACATAAATCCAGATAAACTCCCACATATGTGAGAGGAGGATGATATAGGATTTACAACACAAAAAGATTCCATCTCTTTAAACACAAAAGGAGACCTATTTATATAATGTGTCCACATAATTAAAACAACCTGTAATCCTCTGTTGTGAAGAAGAAAATGATACTTGCATATAATTTAGTCTACTGGAGCAAACATTGTATTCTACCATAAAGCGCATGATGTAATAGAGATGTGAAGGACTTTTGGAGGCTGGATGACAACCCATCTCCATTTCTGTGTCTCTCAGTCAGGCACAGCGAATAAAGCCCAAAAATAAATTTTATTTCAATTAACACAATTAAAAACGAGAACAATGCTGAAAAGTGAAACTTTTAGCTAGGCCTATTAGCTAATGGTTAACATTATTATTTTGGTGCACTTCATGTTCATGGAATCAACAATAATAAATAACTCAGAGCATTAAAAATATTTTTTACAGAGTAAAATGTTAAGCAGCACTCTTAAAAGGTTATTTAGCCAACAAGATGGTTCTATATAGAACCATAAACAATCACAGAACCCAAACAGTTCTTTCCATGGTGAAAGAATTCTTCAGATTGATGAGGAATGTGCTGTACATGATTTTACACAGAACCTCTCTGAAAATGGTTCTATATAGCACCAAAAAGGGTTCCTCTATTATTACAAGCTTGACATCGTAACCATACAAGAACCCTTTTTGGTGCTATATAGAACCATTTTCAGAAGGTTCAGTAAAAAATCATCTACAGCACATTCCTCATTAATCTGAAGAACCCTTTCATCATGAAAAAAACCCTTTGGGTTATTTGAGTTTTCATAGTTCTATATAGAACCATTTTCTTGACCAAACAACCCTTGAAGTACCATCTCTTTTAAAAGTGTAGGCCTATTTGTTTTAATTAGTGGTAAAATTTAAATATTATTTCAATCTGCCTAATTTTTAAAGAATCAGGGGACAGAATTGGTTCAGAGAACCAAAACCTATAAACAAAATACAACATTAATAATTTTATATCAAGTGTTGGTGATGATCAAATTGACAAAGATGTGGAAAAGCAAGTCAATTAGCACCAACACCAAACTAAGACTGATGAAAGCCTTGGTCTGGCCAGTAACTACGTATGGATGTGAAGTCTGGACATTGAAGAAAGAGGAAGAAAGACGTATTCAGGCTTTTGAGAACAAGTGCATCAGGAAGTTGCTGAAGATCTCATGGATGAAGATGATGACCACTGAGCAAGTCTATGAGATGCTAGAATTCAAAAGGAGTTACTGATGCATGTTAAATCCCACAAGTTATGTTACTTCAGTCATGTGATGAGGCAGCACATGAGAGCATTGAAGGAAGTGTTATGACTGGACTTGTGGAGGGAGTCCAAAGACGTGGAAGACCAAGAATAACCTGGATGGATAACAGGTGCTAGTCTGCTACAAGCAACCAGAGACAGATGGCATTGGAGAGAAGTGACTCGTCTGTGCAGCCTACCATCGCGAAGTGATGACATGACATGACATATCAAATGGATAGTTGGTTGAAGTTAGTATTTCACTCTGGTTCAATTCCATAGTCAAAATTAAACATGTATTTACATCCATTATATTCCAATGAAGCACTATGGTTTATGTAGTGTACAAGCCACTTTCAGTGCACGGAATGTGTTCAACTTTTCAATTCTTTAAAGGCACAGTATGTAGTTTCCAGCGACATCTAGTGGTTTAGTTTCCATATTGCAACCAACTGAAAACTATTTCCACAGCCCCTCCCTTCCAAACACGAAGAAGTCTCTACGGTGGCCGTAAGGTGTCATAAATCTTTGATACTCCCGAACGCGATGTCTAATAGCAGCTTTAGAGTTAGTGATATGTCAAGTGGTAAGATTAATTTTAATTAGAAATGTAGGAAATGTAACATGTAAAATTATCAGCTACAATGCAGACGAAACATATTTTCTGCACTTCAGTAGTGCTATTGTAAACGTTAGCTGTTTTCTGTACAAACACAAGATAATGTAACAAAGTAAACTCACCTTTTTTTTTTTTTCACGGCAAGACGATGGCACAGTTTCGCATTGCCTTCTCACGCTCCTAGCATACCCAGTTTTAGTAGTTTTTATGTCGGTTTAAATCGGTTCTGATACTGAATTCACGCGCCCTAGGCAGCTGAGTTACAGCCGAACCGAACTCATGCAGATAAGACACAGTTTATCCACAGAAGCTGCAACTTTGTATAATAACGTTTGGGCTGAGCTGAGCAGACTACGGCCCGTTGGAGTGGAACACAGGCCGGAAGGAGGAGATGAGACCGGCGGCAGAAGAGGGGTAAACGGGGCGGCGTGCTAGCCAGGCTAATGCAAATCGTCCCCCGATTCCATCTCTTTTCCTCTCCAACATTCGCTCTTTGGACAACAAGCAGGACCTCCTGCGGCTGAGGATGAATGTTGTTTGTCCTTTTCGAACTACTTTAGAAACATGGCGATGCAACATGGCAGCCTCAGTTCGACCCGTGACCAATGTAGATATAAACAACTTATTCTAAGGTAAAATAATCAAACTACTTCTTAGTTTATAATGATTAGATGTGTTTTTAATCATTTTATTGTTGATTATCTTAAATTCTGCTAAAAGATAACCCGAAATATTACATACTGTACCTTTAAAGCACAGACCAGCATTTCCACCAGCTTAAATGCCCAAAAAATACAGTAGGTACAGTATGAGGATGTGGGTGTTCCCTAATCTGGAAACAGAAGTCAAAGGACGGCATTTTACAAACCACTTGGAGGAACATGTTCTTTTGTGAGTCTAACCATCCAGAATCAGTGCTTTTTAATTTACCAATATCAGAGTTGGTTACTGACAATTAGCACATCAACCAGTCATTGTGTAACAAATTTTCATAGATTTGCTGGTCTGTGTTCTAGACTAAAATTCACCTCATTTTTATTTCTGCAGCATCCAGCATCAGCTTTATTTGTAAATGACGGAAGTACCTGCCTTGATCACAAGTTCACTGTTTCCAGCCTGACAATATTATGAGGCCTAAATGACTTTAACTTTGCTAGCGGAAAAACTATTTGTTTTTTTGAAATGGAAAAGCACGGAACTGTCTGATACCTTGGCACCAGCACTGGCACCATGCCAGTGTGAGAATATACTAATAACATTATGAAGTACTAGAACTGCAGAAAAATGAAGCGTGGAATGCTGCATGTAGACTGTAATATGCAGAAAGAAGGGGTGGAGCCCTCAGATTAAGCTGCACTTTCAAAATTTCTATTTCAGTGACTGATGTTAAGTCACTTGCAAAAAGCTGAAGAGCTGAGTATGTTACAATATAACTAATGTCCATCTGAACCTGTTTCTGTTTGGGTCTTTAGGTTTCTTATTGGCTTGCTCATGATTCCTCTGGTTGTATCCATCCACCGTACTGCAAATCTTCCTCTCCTTCATCTGTCACTCTTCTAAACATAGCTGTAATTGAAATGAACTGATTCTACTCAATTCCAAAATAGGATTTTCTTGGCTGAAAGTGAGTGGTACTACTTTTAGTGGCTGTCAGCTTGCTTTCTTTCAGCTTATCAACTGAAATCCAACTTCCTGGAGTGGACGCCATTATCCTGATATAATGTAATATCCAGTCATCCATGTACACTAGCAGGTTAGGTTTACTGTAACAGCTCCGGAACCCTAAGAGCCATAAAAATATGGCATCGACCATATCACAGCCTTCCATATAACTCATTCATTCATTATTCACTCTACACAGAGCGACTCTTTGGCTGTGACCTTACTCATGGACCTTGTTTTAACTCCCCCTCCTTCTTTCTCTCCCTCTCACTCTCTGATTTACTGGTAAGGCCGGCGGAGAAGAGATAAATTTCTCAAAGAGAGATGAGATCTCAAAGCAAAGCTGTCAGAATCCCCCTGTACAAGGCAGAAGAGACCACAAAGACAGTGCTCATAGTGTTTTCAGTGAATCAGTGTCTAAAAGCATTCATCTAGCCGTGGCTATCTTACAGATAGAGCACAGAATATGAGCAAACAGAGCAGCTCATCTATTTTTGGCTTATGTATAAAGGGAGGTTTACTGTGGAACAAACCAAATGCGGATTCCCTTTCTTTTGAAAAACACTGCAGCTCAAAAATGATGCCTATGGGACAAAAGCAGAAGAGGTACACAGTAAATCTGCCAGTGTTAAATCAACACTATTAGAGTTAAATTAACACTGAGAATGTCAAAATGTAACACTCCCAGTGTTAAATTAACTCTAATAGTGTTGATTTAACACTGGCAGACTTACTGTGTATCCTGTCATAAAGCGGATGATGTAATACCAATGTGAAGGGCATCTGAGTGACAATCCAACATCTTCATTTGGCATAGGGGTGTATGAAAATATTGAGACACTTGAGTATCACAATATTATGTTTTGTAATAATGTACGGAATCTCAAATACACAGTATTGACTTTTAATTCAGACTTTACATGTAAAGACTGGTGGCAGACTCATTTTGTGTTGTGTTTAAACTCGAACCACTAGATGGCAGTATTGTGATCTTCAGCCATTAGACTCTTCCACTCCAATTTACACAAGTGGCTTTAGGATGCACAACTAGCCTTAAAATCAGAGTTGCCAGGTTTGCAGGTTTTCCACCAAATTGGACTGTTTTGAACCCACAGTTGCAGGTAAAATTTCAGAGGTCGTAGGGTGTGAGTTTCTGGGCTGCTTTCAAACTTTACTATGGATCCCAAAAGCTATTTTAAGTAACACAGTAGACAATGATTCAATTGTCTAACGAGTGTGTAATTGGATTGTTAAAAACATGGGCAAAAAGCAGGCAGGCAATGCCTGAGGGTAAAGAGCAGGTAAACCTAATATTAGATGACTGATTAGACAAGATTAGATCAGAGAAAATTGTATGCTATTGTATGCTAAAAAAAACCCAAAACCCTTACTCTATAACATAGATTTTATAATATTTAATAATAATAATAACCAATATGAATACATAAATAATAGAATTAATAGAAAGGGAAATTAATGACAACATAACATTAAAAGAAGGTTTAAGAGCAGTACATTAGTATGTTTAAAAGCTTCTTCTAATGTCTGTGATTGGTCGTTTAGATTTTGGGCTAAAATCAGTGTAGGATGACTTTCTGTCACAGATTTAGGTTGGAGAGTTTTTTGGAACCTGGCAACCCTGATTAGCATTCGCAAACCTAGCCGCCTAGTAACATTACCACTAATTAAAATATCACAATACGCTCAAATTCTTATTCACTCAGCATCACAAAATAATGTGAAATATTGAAATGTAACTTTGTTTTGCTTTAATTAAAGGAAAGTATAAAGTAAGTGCTATTATGCTAGCGATGCTAATGATATTCGCTAGCCGGTTAGTCGGATTTTAAACAAATAATCTACTCTGGAAGTGTAGAAAGTAATCTTATCTTTGTTTTGGATGTCATTCTGTCGAACTCGTTTTGTTTTCCTGTGTGAAACAGTTTGTAATCCCTGCTCTCAGAACCTCACAGCCGGGCGGCTAATAGCTGAGTCTGAGCACGGCGAGCAGCTGCTTCTGTTCAGCGCTGAGCTCGAGCTCACGCACGAGAACACCCCACAGGATTCCCTCACGTCCGCGGAGAGACCATGACACCAGGCAGCTCTGTATCGCCCCTCTTTCTCTTTTTCTTTGCTCTCTCCCTTTCTGCTTTCCTTTCTCTTTTCTCTCATCTCTCTTTCTTTTCGTCTCTATCTCTTTCTGCTCTCACCTTTCTCTAATTTCCTCTCTTTCTCTCTTTTCCCTCCTTTCTCTTTTTCGTTGACTG
>BRDA01026740.1:0-18066 GCA_036984385.1 Crenuchus spilurus
AGGTTGTTTATGGACTAATATCTCCTATTCTAGTGATTAATAGTGTTTATTGAGGTTGTTTATGGACTAATATCTCCTAGTGACTAATAGTGTTTCTTGAGGTTGTTTATGGACTAATATCTCCTATTCTAGTGATTAATAGTGTTTATTGAGGTTGTTTATGGACTAATATCTCATATTCTAGTGATTAATAATAATAGATTTTATTTGTAACGCACTTTTCATTTAGTAAAATCTCAAAATGCCAAAACAAAGGCAAACATCAAGCAAAAATAAAAGTCATTAAATAGAATGTATATAAAACAATAAAAATATAAAATATATCAACAGCTATATGCCTTTTTAAAAAGATAAGTCTGAAGAAAAGCTTTAAAAGTGTCCTGGCTCTGCACAGACCTAAGCTGGAACGGGAGACAGTTCCAAAGTCATGGCGCCGCTGAGCAAAATGCTCAGTCCCCCATAGTTTGAAGCCTAGTGGGGGGCATCTGGAGGAGCATGCTCCCTGATGATCTGAGGGTGCGGATTGATTTTTGGAGGGTGAGAAGTTCTTGTAGGTATGATGGGGCTTGACCAGTAATACATTTGTATGTAAGCAGAAGGATTTTGTAATTTATCCGGGATGAGACAGGAAGCCACTGCAGTGATTTTAGAATGGGGGTGATGTGTTCATACTTTCTGACCCTCATTAGGATTCTGGCGGCACTGTTTTGAATATATTATAATGCCTGGATGTCTTTGCCAGAAATCCCAATAAAAAGGCTGTTGCAGTAGTCCACCCTTGAGGAAATAAAGGCATGGACAAGTTTCTCTGCATCTTTGTGAGTCAGAAGAGGACGCAGTTTTGCTATGTTCCGAAGGTAGTGAAATGAGTTTTTTGCAGAGATGTTTTATGTGAGTATTAAAAGTCAGCTGTGGGTCAAACCGAACCCCTAGATTAGTGACTGAGGAGGAGAGAGTGATAATCTGACCATCAAAAGTAAACTGGGATATGGAGGAGGAACAAATTTGATGAGGGGTACCAACAAGTAGTGCCTCAGTTTTACCACTGTTAAGCTGAAGGAAGTTGCTGCTCATCCATGCCTGTATATTCTCAAGACATATGATAAGTTGTGACAGGGTTCCAGAGGAGCTTGGTGCAGTTTTAAAATTAATTTGGGTATCGTCTGCATAGCAGTGAAAGGACAACCCATGTTTACTGATAATTTATCCGAGGGGTAACATGTAAATGATAAAAAGAATTGGGCCAAGAACCAACCCCTGTGGAACGCCACACATAACAGGAAGTTGCCTGGACTTACAGCCACCCAATAGAACATATTCAGTCCTGTCAGCCAGGTAGGACTGGAACCACTGCAATGCAGTTCCAGAAAGTCCAATGGTGTTGTAGAGGCGATCCAGTAGGATGGAATGATCCACTGTATCAAAAGACGCTGTTAGGTCAAGAAGAATAAGCAGGGATGGTGACCCTGCATCAGCTGACATTAGTAGATCATTTATTACCCTAAGAAGGGCAGTTTCTGTGCTGTGTGCTAGACGGAAGTCAGACTGGAACTTCTCAAATATGTTGTTTGATAGTGTTTATTGAGGTTGTTTATGGACTAATATCTCCTATTCTAATGATTAATAGTGTTTATTGAGGTTGTTTATGGACGAATATCTCCTATTCTAGTGATTAATAGTGTTTATTGAGTTTGTTTATTGACTAATATCTCCTATTCTAGTGATTAATAGTGTTTATTGAGGTTATTTTAGGGACTAATATCTCTTATTCTAGTGATTAATAGTGTTTATTGAGGTTGTTTATGGACTAATATCTCATATTGTAGTGATTAACAGTGTTTATTGAGGTGGAATATGGACTAATATCTCCTATTCTAGTGATTAACAGTGTTTATTGAGGTTGTTTATTGACTAATATCTCCTATTCTAGTGATTAACAGTGTTTATTGAGGTTATTTATGAACTAATACCTCTTATTCTAGTGATTAACAGTGTTTATTGAGGTTGTTTATGGACTAATATATCCTATTCTAGTGAATAATAATGTTTATTTAGGTTAATTATGGACTAATATCTCCTATTCTAGTGATTAATAGTGTTTACTGAGGTTGTTCAAGGACAAATATATACTCTTGTAGTGTATTCACTAGATATTCATTTGTGGATTTGTAAAAGCAATTCAGAAATAAAGTTGTTGTTGTGACCCCAAAGAATATATATTGTAGTTTAAACCAAACGATCACTGAAGACAGAAAGAAAGTCTACAAATCATCTCAGAGTCAAACTGCTGAAAACAAAAGTCCAGTCAAATTATAAGTGCAATTTTATTACAAATCGGCCACATTACTTGAAACGTTAGTGAGAATTTGCAGGAAAAAAAATCCTTAAAATCTGAAAGAGTCTTGATAAACGAATAGGTTCGGCTCTTTTAAATTCCAGCCGTACACAAGAGAGACATAAATTACTCTCCGCGATCAATTTCAGATTTGAAGCCAAAGATAAAAGGCTGTTTGGAGGCCTTGGTCTTCAACAGGCAGCATTGGTTCCCCAGTGAAGCACATGATCAATGAAATGCATAATAGGAGAAAAATGTTCTGCTTTTTCTGCCAGCACCATAGCAAACAAGGCTAACTACTTAATGCTAATGCTTAATTGAATCTGATTAGATGCTAAAATGAGGTAAAGACTAATTAACCTTGCAATATGCTAGATGGTCTTCATACATGTTAAAATGGACACAGATTTTCTATTTTACTTTACAGTTTGGCACTAATGTTGATGCTCCAAGACAAGTTTGCTTCTTCTGATGCTATAAAGTTAAAAAGCAACGGAAGCTTGCAGCCGCCCAATTAGCATGGTGCTAGCTACATGCCTAAATCATTACACACTTGCCTCAGACTGTGTTTCATCAGACTGTTTCAAGTCTCAACTAGTCTAGCTTACAGTTCCAAGAAAAAGTATGTGAACCCATTGGGATTACTTGGATTTCTGCATAAATTGGTTATTAAATGTGTTCTGATCTACATCTAATTCACAACAATAGACAAAACACAGTCTGCTTAAACTAATATTGCAAAAAATTATATGCAAGTCATTAACTCTTAACAAAGCACAGCTGTTAAATGAAAGCCATTCAAGGTGACTACCTCATAAAGCTGACTGAAAAATGCCAAAAAAGCAGGCATCTAAGCAAGAGATGCCTACTTTGAACAATGTAAAATATAAAACATATTTTGGTTTGTTTTGTATTCCATTGAGTATTTAAAAGATTACCCACCTCGTTCATTGTAATCGGAATAGCCTCAATCAAACTTGTCTATTACGACTGAAGTGTATACATGGAGATATTCTATTCTCATTGAGGTATTAGTTGGATTATTAAAGGAATATTAGGCTGCTATTGAAAGGAGGGCTAACAAAGTATATACAGAAACACAAACTACAGTCAGTATTTGTAGAACTACAAAATGGTCAGTGGAGTTACAATGGACAATGAGAGTATATACAAGGAGGTGGTGTTAATGTTAAGGCTTATCTCTGTATACAGTACATCAACAGCTTCTACAGTAATAGCTAAGCTAACCTGTGGATTTAACTCTTAGAAACTACTGATATGCATGTAATAGGCTAATGCAACTCAGACTACTGCATTACAAAGCCCTTCAGTACAAATACCTCAAAGGCTTGGCTTTAGTGCTGGAATAGGTGTGACTAGCATCCTGGCATGTCTATGAGGGAGATACTGACAGCCTTCCAGCTCTCTTATAGCACCTGTTTCTGCCCTGGAGAGTCTGAACTAATAAGCTCTCTCTCTCTCTCTCTCTCTCTCTCTCTCTCTCTCTCTGTGTGGCTGATGGCTATTGTAGGATCGCAGCTGCAGACGAGAAGGAAGCAAGAAATTGCCTGGAGGACAATAGCGTAGCGTCAGGCCAAATGGACGACCACGGCAATGACGGCTGATCCCTACGGCGCGAAGCTCTTTTCTCTCTCTCTCTCTCTCTCTCTGTTATTGTGCAGTGGATAAGTGTGAGGGATGGATGCTCAGCCCTCCTTTTCCTTATCCCTCCATTTCCTCACTTCCTTTGACTGAAAGCAAGCTCAGAGTAATGAACGACAGGTTCAAGATGTCATATGCTCAACCTCACTAATACAGAGGATAAATGACAGATAGTCTGCCACTCTATATTTTGAGCACAACCCATTACTGGTTGTGGGTGTATCTGTTCATCTCTCCAGCCTCTTTATGAGCCTCTCTTGGCTTTTTCAGTCTTATGGGTTACTGCCTTACACCTCTTCTGCAGACTGAAGTGACAGAGTACTGATGAGAACAACAACCTCAAAATCTTGTGGCAGACTAAACAAATTGAAACATGTTTAACACCACAACAAGCAACAGAAACATGCAGAGAAAGAAGTAGTTAACATGTTAGCCACCTTCGAAAGCAACTGCAACCAATTCCAAAGAAATGCTTCTAAGCTAAAGATCTTTTGGATTAAAAGGAAATCAAGCAAATACAAATGCACAATCATCTTAGTCCACTGAACATCTTTCCTGAATTAAATATGATTATTACCCTGGCAACATTCACTTGTCCAAATGTCAGTTTTAATGAAGAATGTGGATTCAATCTGAGCCACTGTGGCAAGCTGCTCGAACCTCAGGGAATGCAAAGGTTGCTGGTAGATTTAGTGGATGAAGTTCAGACTTCAAGTGTCTAGATATAAGTCAGAATGCAATTCTTATACTTTCAATTGACTTGATTCAAATGTGGGTGTTGTTAAAAGTTCTGTTTTGCATCTGGAAGCTTTAATTGGTCCTCAAATAAACTTTTAAAAATCATATTTATCACAAAAACTCAACTCATGCAACAGCACCAAGTTTAGAATCCAGATCCAAATATAAACCAACAAAATTGTCTGAACATGACTGTAGCCCCAAAACATCTGCATCTAAGTGCAACCCCCAAAATTCAGTCTGAATCCAACTATAGCCCAACATAATTTACTGAATACAATTGTAACTCCTCAAAATATCTGAATGCTAACAAAATGCTAAATGCTATGAATTCAACCACAGCCCAACAAAATTGTGTGCAGACTTGACTGTAATTCAACAAAATTATGTCCGGATTCAACTGGAACCCACCATAATTTTGACTGAATCACTTTGTAACCCAAGCAAATTATTAGAACTGTAATGGAGGCTAACATAATTCTATCTGTATTCAACTGCTGCCCAGCAAAATTCAGTCTGAATCCACCTGTAACAAAACAAAATTGTGTGAATTGAACTACAGGGGTTAGACAACTGAAAAATAATTTATTAGTATGGTGTAGGGCCTCCTTTTGCGGCCAATACAGCATCAATTCTTCTTGGGAATGACATATACAAGTGCTGCACAGTGGTCAGAGGGATTTTAAGCCATTCTTCTTGCAGGATAGTGGTCAGGTCACTACATGATGCTGGTGGAGGAAAACGTTTCCTGACTCGCTCCTCCAAAACACCCCAAAGTGGCTCAATAATATTTAGACACAAAGACTTGCTGTCTTGGTCACAGATGCGCCAGAAAGACGTGCACCAACAATTTGTCCTCTTTTGTCACCCATAATGTTGTGTGCATTGCAATATTTTGAGCAAAACTGTGCTCTTACCTGCTAATTGAACCTTCATACTCTGCTCTTACTGGTGCAATGTGCAATTAATGAAGATTGGCCACCAGACTGGTCCAAACCTCCCACACTAAAATGACAAGTGTTTCAGTTTCATTGTCCAACCCCTGTACGTCCCAACATATTCCTCCCTGATCTCGATACAGCACAACAAAAATCTATCTGAACCACAGTACTGCCTAATAAAATTCTGTCTGACTTCAACTGTAGCCCAACAAAATTATGTCCTGATTAAACTAACCCACATAATTCTGTCTGGACTTGACAGTAGCCTAACCAAACTCTGCCTGAAACCCAGTTGGAACCCACTAAATGTGTGTATGAACTCAACAGCAGCCCAACAAAATTGAATGTAACTATATCCCAACAAAATTGCCTGAAATGAACCATAGCCCAGTAGTATTCTGTGTAAACTCATCTGTAACCCAACAAAATGCTGTGAATTGGACTGGATCCCAAGAATACTATTCCTGGACTGCTTGCAATAAAATTATGTCTGGACCTGACTATAATGAGTTATAAATGGAAAATAAACTGAAATGAGCTATGACAACTCTGAACCCAATAAATATTGATGATTCCTGACAAAACCTGAAGGGGAATAGTCAGGTCTAACTCCAATTTCAAGCTCTTGTCTGGATCTGTTGATTCTACTTCTACATATGTTGTATGTTTTAAGCTTGTTCTACTTCTTGGCTTGAGTTTAAGACATTGGAGTCTAAACCTCAAGCTTTTGCTTCTGGATAAGAGTCTTCTTCTGCTTCTGGGTCTTGATGGCATTAGTTTGTATTAGCAGCCTGTTATGCCATTATTGCACATGCTGTTATTCTTGCTTTGAGCAACAGGCATACTTCAGCTCAGCATGCTGAACTTCAAAGTCTTACTGCACACTGCTGCACTGTGTCCTCCCACCTCCCTCACAAACCCCCCATCCCCATCCACACACACGAAAACCTCATCCTTTTTCTGTCTTCTTTGTTTTGCCTGACGTGTTAACCTACAACATGCATCGGGGGACCCCCAGCAACAACCGAAGGGTATTAGCAAATATTCAAATGTGTTCTTGTCTACTCGGTGGGAAATCAAAGACACCACATACAGGCTGGAAAGGCAATCCCTCTGTCTTATACAAAAATACGTCTGAGAAGAAAAAAAAAACAGCAATTTAATTCACATTCCCTGCACAGTTGGCTCCCAGTGATACATTTGCCACGCATGTATTAGCTTACGAACCAAGACACAAATACCATCCCTGATGACTCTTTCATGAGAAAGGATTTCTCTCTTGTTTATTTCTCATCTACTAGTCAAATTTTGTTTCAATAGCTTCTCGATACATGATATCAACAGTGTCTTGCTTAAACTGATTTCTTTGTGATTCTTTTCACATTAAAATAGCATTTAACAGAAGGCTTAGCACTAAAGAAATTGACTGGTTAATGCTAATAATGATTACAATCAAGAAAGAAAGCTGTTATTAGTGCTGTCAAGTTGATTCTGACTCTTGGTGACCAAAATTGATAGTGTTTCTACACAACAACATCTTCTGTTTGGGTCTTCAGGCTTCTTAATGGCTCTTTGCATCCACCCATCTTGTTGCTGATCCTCTTCCTTTTTTACCTTCAACTGTTCCACCATAACCGTCTTCTCAATTGAACTGGTTCTGACCAAAATAAGAGATCTTCATTTTTGTTATCTGGACTTGTGAAATGTGAGCTTTGATTTGGTCCAGAAACCATTTATCTGTCCAACGTTCTCTCAGACATCTTCAACACCAAAGTTCAAAGTTTCTGTCCTTCTTTTTATTGTCCAGCAAAAGAACCACAGAGAAGACCACATCTGGAACTAGTGTAGTCTTTGTTTGAAGAGACAAATGGTTACATCTGAAGATCTTCTCAAGTTTCTAAATCCTTGTTCTACTGAGTGTGTCTGGTTCTGCTGGATCCAGTTTTATTCATGATTGATACATGCAAAGAAATGCTGTCCAGTACTTCAACATCTCAACGTCTTTTGTTATCTTCATATTCAGCTGAAGTCCCATCTTTTCACTCTGTTCTCCAACTTTCCTTAAAGGACCTTCAGGTCTTCCTGATGCTCTGCAATGAGTGTTGCGTCATCCACATACTGAAAGTTATTAATGTTTCTTATACCAGTCTTGAATCCTCAGTCATCTTCCTCCAGTACTTCTTCTCTCATTATATGTCCAATGTACAGGTTCAAAAGGTATGGTGACAGAAGACAGCCTTGTCTAACAGAACTGTGATAATTGGTGGACATTACTTTCCATTTACATTCCTACTGCATTTATGGTTGAACTATTTATTTTAAAGAACAGTGACAGTATTTCATAAATTAAATTCCAAATTAAATTGCATAGAGTACGTTTGTAAACATTAAAATACTGTATATAGCATTATATTATCTAGCCGGGAGGACTGATTGAAAACTATTACTTTTTTCCGCCCAACAGTTTTATTGCCGTATCTATCACAGCCATGTGGTGATAATCCCTAAATTGATATAAAATGCTATGTGTTTGTAGGCTTTTTTCCCCCTTAGTGTAATAATCTGCTTCCCAGACTACTCGGAAGCCCTTCAGCTAAACGAGACATTTCAATAAAAATCATCTTCGCTTAACTTCAATCATGTTCAATCATCTGCGAACCAGACTCTATGAATTCTAATGCGCCATAATGTAAACGTGCTACAATAGAACCGTCAGAATTGATTGGACTTTCAATACGCTTAATGTTTTCTCATATTTTTCATTGCTTTTTTGTTGTGTGTGTGTGTGTGTGTGTGTGTGTGTGTGTGTGTGTGTGTGTGTGTGTGTGTATCTTGGAGGCTGGTCTGATCAGAGTGAAAAACGGAACATTCGTGTTCAGTCCATCACTGCGTTCGTTCATAGCTACTGTTGCTAAATTGGAAAAGCTTTACAGAAAAATCGTCTTTGTAATTCAATAAATGCTAAACTACCAGCTTACATTTACATTAAACTGGATTGTTTGTTGCTGTTATTTAAAACTAGTCATGTTGGAGATGACAACAGATTTGCTACACTCTCAAATTGTCTGTATTTTCATAAAAAATCTGTAAAGTTTGTCTAACCTAACAACAACGGCAATGAAAGAGCATATTTGTGGGTGGTACTGAAGCTTTATTACAAACAGGAGCTGCAAATTTGCTTTGTCTTGAGGTCCTACGTACATTTATATTATCTATTGCATATTGATACAACAATGTTTAACTGTATAGTCCCAAACAAACAAATCAATAATCTCAATAATAAAATGGGTTAATGTCTGAACACACGCAGAGCCACAATATACACAGCTGGTATTACAATATTTGTGAGGAGATTACACTGTAATACTTTTGCTGAATAATACTATATGTAAACCTAAGCCTAACCCTTAAGCTCAGTGACTGAAAAACAATCTTTCTGCTATTTTAATATTTCTGGAAAAAGTTGAAAACTTTCAGCAAAATGGTCTACCTGCTACAGATTTTATTAGTATTCATATCATTTGAGGACATTTGGTCCCCACACAGAGATGAATGCAATAAATTCAGGCCCACACACACACACAAACACGCATACACACACACACACACACACTTCAGTGTGTGCCTGCTGCAGTCTGTGATTATCCTGCTCAGTCTTAATTAAGAGATTTCCCCACAGAGCGCCCACACAGGCAACAACATTTGTGTGTATGTGTGTGTGTGTGTGTGTAAGTGTATGCAGTGAGCAACAGACCCCCTACAGTGAAATCCTTCTCAGATTCTTTGAAGCAACCAAAGTGTATCGCCATCTCATGAAGAGATAATTGCGAAGGACCCTGTTGATTAAGTGAGTTTTAGTCCTTCAGATTTTTTAAGTGTCATTAAATCATTAAAGGTCTTGTTTAGTATTTCATCTCAACTTAAAAGAGTAGTTCAGCTAAAATCCAAACTTATTTCACTCAACACTATTCATTACACTCTGACCTGAGTGAAAACATCTGGAATCTGATCAGAAGAGTGATGGACACAAGTCCATCAAACAAAGCCAAGCTTCTTGAATAAACTGCACTGTAAAAACATGTTTGTAGATTTAATGGTGAAAAACTATCAGTAAAGGACCACACTCTAAAATCTGAATACTGTTTTTTGTAACAGTGAAAAAATACATTATTCCAATAGTAAATTTATACAATAAAGTGTGGAATCAAACTGCAAACTTAACCATTAAATAATCAGTAAAATCTTTTCACGGCAATAGAAGTGGGCGTCACGGTGGTTTGGTGGTTAGCATGTTCACCACTTGGCACTGGAGTCTCACGTTCGAGTCCATGTACTCCCTGTGTGGGTTCCTCCCACAGTCTCACTGAATGTAACAGTAGGACACATTGTATTTATTACAATGTAAATGCTAAGTTTTTAGCGGATGCCAACCAAATGAAAGCACCGTGACTAGCCAATCGTTGAGCAGGCTTAACCAATCAAGCCATGCTTATCCAATCAGGTGAGGTTAGAGGGCAGCTTCTTTGCTTCATTAGAATTAATTAATATTACTTAAATAGTGACAACAGCACCATTTGTTTAGGAGCTAGTACTCAGTTCTGCCATAAAAACTCAGAAGAGGATATTAGTGGAGAGGTTACTTATTAGGGTCTTTGGCGTATATCCCATCTGCACCCCAGGTCTGCAGCATTCAGTCTAGAGCAGACACTGCAGGACAGATGGGTGGCAGAGGCGGAACCACCTCCCTGGGCAACAGGACTGGGAACAACCTGGTGGTGGTGAAGGAGGAAGGAGGATAATGACGACACATCAACACCTGCGATCGATACAGTGAAGATGAATTGCTTCATTTTAAAGTTGAGTAGTAACTCGTGATTGGCCAGGAGGCTGAATGAATGAGTGACGTAGTACTGGCTTAGGTAAATATAAGTTTACCTTAGAAGTGCTGAGGTTTACCTTACCTGATAAGTGCTGAGGCTTTCATTTTTCATCATTTAATACTCAATACTCATGCCTATAGTTGCCAAAATGTAGAAATCAGTCAGGCAGTGTGAGACACCCAGTCTTTTCAGAATCTGCTACATAAAAGAGTGAACACTCTTAAAATAAGGGGTACTTCAAGGATTCTGTAATAAAGGTACTGAAAACTCAAAGGCTTCTTTGTATATTATTTAAATTATGCCAAAGTATGATGACTTTGGTGGACAAGTATATGGTATCTGTTTAGTTTGAAGTTCAGCATCGTTGTCCAGCATATTTAATCCCATCACCTATGCATGGACAAAATACAATTATTTGCTAGTATAACATGGTCACCAGCCATTTTGTGAAGTGGTCTATGCACACGCACACACACACACACACACACATATAAAGTTTCTATATAGTACTGAAAATGGTTCCACTTTTGTTATGAGCCAAATATCTCACTTTTTGGTACTATACAGAACCTTTTTGCTGTGATTGTCCCTGAGTGCTTTCTGATATTGTAGATATGGTCAAATACTGTATATATTCTTTGTCAGGTGTCCTTCTACTTTTTGTTTCAGATGCTGCATGATAAACACCCAATCAGAGCTTTGTGTATCAAAACAAACAAATAAATAAATAAAAATTCTGAACTTGCCAAGGGGCGGGACAGCCTGTGCGATATGAATATTAATGACAGCACCAGCGCTCTCCCACCGGCTCGAAGAAAACTCATCAGAGGGTAACAGCACTCCTGCAGTGAAATGCTTCTCAAAAACACCTTTATTTTCTTTTATTTCTTTGTTTTTTGCACACGGTTATGTTATTACATACCAGTAAAAACATCTATCCACAGAAAGCCTTTCTTTATACAGTTTTTCACATTTTAAAATGGTAGTGAAGCCATGAAAGCTATCAAAAATCTCATACAGAATTAAGCAGGGAGTGTTAAATTAAAAACCATCAACTGGACTGAATAACTATCAGATTATGTTGTAATTAATGTACAGCCCCAAATCAGAATGAGTTCAGAAAGTATGAAAAATTAAAAGAAAAGTAGTTTCTTACATTTACTTTGACTTTTATTTCATTGCAGACAGTATGAACCCAAGATAGTTCATGTTTTGTCTGGTCAACTTCATTTGTTAATTTACATCCGTTCCCGCATTTCAGGCCTTCAACACATTCCAATAAAAGTTTGGAAGGGGCAATTCATGGAAAGACACTGAGGAAAGTAAAGTAAATAATGATATGATTTCAAACAACTGATATCAACAGGTGATTGTAATCATGATTTGGTACAAAAGCAGTATTCAAAAAAGATTTTGAGGAGCAAATAAGAGCAGAGGATCTCCAGTTTGTTAACGAATGTGTGAGAAAATGATTGAAACTTTAAAAACCAAAGGAATTTGCACATTTCTCTCTATAGTGCACAACGTCCTTAAACAATTCAAGGAATCTGGAGGAATTTCATTGTGTAAAGGGCAAGGGCACAAAAACAACTGATCCCTCAGATGGCACTGCATCAAGGACCATCATTCATCAATAGCTGATATAACCACATAGGCAAGAGATTACTTTGGCAATCCTTTGTCAAGCACTACAATACAGAGTTACATTGATAAATGTCACTTAAAACTTAACTGTGCAAAAAAGAATCCTAATGTTAACCATGTCCAGACTGGATGTTGTGTGATCCAGACCATCCAGAACTATTAACAAGTCCAAAAAGCCAAAGTCTGTCATGGTCTGGGGTTTGTGTCAGTGCTCTTTATTAAAGTTCATTTACACATCTTTCCATGGACGTCCAGACATTTTTCAACAAGACATTACAAAACTACATATTGCATACATTACAAAGGAGAAGAGAATGATATTCCTGCAGTCCTGAGCTGTCCCCAATAGAGAAGGTGTGGAGAGTTTTGAAACAAAAATATAATGACAATCCTGTACTGTTATACACATTAAGACATGTTATAGGGAAGAAAGGGACAAAATAACGCCTGAAACATTTCATCACTTGGTATCCTCAGTGCAAAAATCTATTTTATGTGAGAAGAAATGACATCATTACAAAGTGATAAATTCTTTTTCTGTCCCAACTTTTCTTGAATTGTTTTGTAGGAATGTATGTATATTAACAAGTTGACCAGACAAAACATGAAATGTATTGGGTTCAGACTGCAATGAAATAAAAGTCAAAGCTTTTTGTAGAATATGTATTTGTAGAATATATATTTGTCTTAGACACTAAATGTGGCTATTTATACTGTTAAACATGTTTTTAACCATCAACCACTCTGTGAGAGCAATCTGGATGTGGCTGGACATGATTGGGTTATTTAGGTGACGGTTGGATTTAAGCGTTTGTTAGCACGGTTAGCCTCACAGCTCCAGTTCTAATTTAATGAGGTAACATTTGGACTCCATTTGAATGTCTTGGCTGATTGTATCTGAGTGATGCTTAAATTTGTAATTGATATTTGATGAACTATTCCTGTATGCAAAAGCCTTTATATCAAAATCTTCAAAATAATGTTTCACGCAACATTGAATCAGTTTAAGCATTGTAGTATTTCAAAGTGAAAGCCTTGTATGTTGTAATGTGTTGTTACTATGACAACCAGTCACGTGTGTGCAGTTCAAAGAGAGATATGGTGCACACTGAGAGACGAGGCACAAAATTCAGCTGTCAAACCTCACCATGCACAATTCTAATGCCTTCTGTCTCTGCCTCTATCTGTACACACACATAAAAGACAGGAAAAACCCAGAAAACACCCATCCCTCTATGATCTGTGGGAGAAAACAACACCCAGAGGACCAGCTAATATCCTCTCATCTTCATCTCATCATCAGTGACTGGCTCTATTTGAAACACAGCCAACTTCAGCCCAGTACACAAGCTGCAAACTACACAAGACACTACTGTGTCCAAAACCATACCCTGTTCATTATATAGAGTCGTGCAGTGTTTTCAAAAGTAGTGTCTTGTATAGTGAACAGGATTTTTCTGAACAGGATAGTTTTGGACATATCACACATTTTATAATGAGGAAGAACACGGCCCAAAATACCACATTATATAATGAATAAGGTGTGGTTTTGGACATGGCCCAAGTACTACATTATCTGGGGAATGGGGTCTGGTTTTGGACATGGCCCAAAATACTACATTATATAGTTAATAAGGTGTGGTTTTGGACACAGCCCAACATACTACATTACGTAGTGAATATTATGTGATTTTGGACATGGCCCAAATACTACATTACATAGTAAAAAATGTGTGGTTTTGGACATGGCCCAAATACTACATTATACAGGGAATGGGGTCTGGTTTTGAACATGGCCCAAAATACTACATTATATAGTGAATAAGGTGTGGTTTTGAACATGGCCTAAATACCACATTACATAGTGAATAGTGTGTGAGTCTGGACATGACCCAAATACTACATCAAAAAGGGAACAGGGTCTGGTTTTGTACATGGCCCAAAATGCAACATTATATAGCGAATAAGGTGTTTTTGACATGGCCCAAATACTACATTACATAGTGAATAGTGTGTAATTTTGGACATGGCCCAAATACTACATTTAAGAGGGAACAGGGTGTGGTTTTGGGCATGGCCCAAATACTATATTTTATAGGGAACAGGGTCTGGTCATGGCTCAAAATATTACATTACATAGTGAATAGTGTGTGTTTTTGAACATGGCTTAAAATTCTGCACTTTAAAATGATATAGTTCACTATGTTTGCTATTTAATAAAAAGTGAATGACTTTGGATACAGCTCAACATAATACACTGTATACTTAATAGGAGCTGGTTTTGTTCAAAACCACTGGACTACATTCAAAACTACATCCTTCTCATTATATAGTGGACTACACTGTGAGTATAGTGTAGTAGTGCATCTTGGGCACTGAAATTAAATTGTGACTAAATCAACCTGAATTAGTATCAAGATAAATGTAGCTGTTATTTTAAAGTGAATAGTGCCGAATATAGTGCATAGTGCGTAAACAAAACCTGGAAACAAACACACACCATTGGGTCCCTTTGAAAACAGCCCTTTTGCAACATCAAAAGCCATCAGCTTCTGAAAGGGAATCCCACCACACAGGCAAGCCAGCAGATGAAAAGTAAAAGCTGAAAAAAAACAGTCAATCTTCTCTTCTGTCATGTGACATTTACACTCCAGAGGGCTCTCATGTAAACCTGGCTACCAGTGCATTGTGGGAAATGATGAGGGGGTTTCAGTGCTTACCGTTCAGACTGCTCCTGTCAATCAGATTGTTGTCAGAGGGCCAGTAGGTACTGTCTCCATGACGACCTGCAGGGACAATGACCAGGTGTGAGTAGAGGGTGCACGCCCACACACACGCACACGCACACACACACACACACACTTAGTGTTCTTCTATGGTCAGCACCACAACACAGCAGGTATTTGAGTGGTGGATCATTCTCAGCACAGCAGTGAAACCGACGTGGTGGTGGTGTGTTAGGGTGTGTTTGGAAGAACAGACACAGCAGAACTTCTGATGTTTTTTCATCAGTATCTGAGAAAAGTCGTCCAACAGCATCCTGTGATCACCAAAGAAGGACTGCAGTGACACTGTCTTGATGGTGGTGTTTTAGTCTGTGTTCTGGTACAATTCAATCAGACACAGCAGGGCTGCTGGACTGACAATAGTCCACTAACCAGTCCATCAATAAAGGACTAGAGGACCAACACAAACTGTGCAGCAAAAGATGAGATGACTTTACATCTACAAACTGGACCAGCAAGGTGTGTGTGTGTGTGTGTAATACTGTGTTTACAATCTCCAGCAGCTCTGCTGTGTCTGATTTATTCAATAATGCTCCATATTGCTGAGGTATTGCTACACACACACACACACACACACACAACTCAAACAGCCAGCATGGAAAGGCATGAGACAGTTTTGCACAATTTAGCAATATTTTTCACAATTTCACTGATATTTGTGCTGAAGAGCATCTCTTTTTATGTAGCTGTCCAGTGTGTGTGTGTGTTTGTGTAGTTGCCTCAACCACAGAAAGTGCTGTGTAGAAGAATCCTGCCTAAAGCTATGGTGACAAACTCTCTCTTAGCTGAAAAACATTTATGCAGCATGTGTACATGTGCAAGTAAGCCCCTCTGTCATTATTACAGTACTTTATTTATATATATTATATCTTATTTATTCAGTATACTATGCCTATAAGCACAAACATGTATTGTTAATGAACTTAAGGGAATAAGACATTTGCACATTACTGTATAGATTCAACAGAACAGCTCTAGACTTGGGTTAACTAGGCTACATGAGCAAGAAGACCACATTCTCCTACTTGCTACTTTCCTTTATGTATAGAACAGAGAGAGAGAGAGAATCACAGCATAAGAGAGAGAGATAAAAAGAGAGAGAGACTTGATGAGGGTGAAGAATGAGTCACATTAGTTGAAGCACAGAGCAGGACGACACATTTTGTTTCAAACGGAGAGCATCTACAACAAGCCATCAATCAGCCTTTATGATTTCACTCCCAGTGGCATTTGGCACTCTAGAGAAGTGTGGGTATATGTGGCAGCACGTATGTCCCTGTGTGTGTGTGTGTGTGTGTGAGAATGTGGACATTTCAGGAGCTGCACTGGGACCAACACACATTGATCTGTGGCTGGACCGCTTCACCGCTGCCTCCTGAGGCACCCTTTCAGTTGATTTATATGTAGTGGAGCACCGAGGCTTTCACTGTGACAACAACTCATTTAGCCTGTGGTCTTACACACACACACACACACACACACACACACACACACTCACACACACTCTCAATGTCAGGAGGTATGTATGAAAGAATGTGTATATATATATATATGTTCATGTGTATTATATACTGAATAATAATGTAAATATGTACATGTAATAATGATATGGTACATGTGTTATATATGTGTTATATATGTGTTATATATGTATTAACTATGTATAAGTAATATTATATGTAAGTGTATGTGTCATGCAGTATATAAAAGAAACATATAACTTTCTCTAAACCTTAACAAACAGAAATGGTGTGTGTGTGTGTGTGTGTGTGTGTGTGTACAAGCCCAAATGATGTTGTTTGTCACAGTAAAGTTGAGTAGCCCCAGCAGCGTTAGTGACCGTCAGCGTCTGCACATTGATCTTCTGACTGACATTCAGAAACTCCGCAGAGTTCAATCTGTGACTTCACCAAGACTAATGCACACTTATTTTCAAGAAGAATGACTGCGCTCGCGGGCCACTTTAAAGCGAAAAGGGAAAAAAAAACCACGCCTGGCCGGGATGACAGATGTTGAGGTCAGCGTCGTTTTGCTCAAACGTTTGCCCTTCTCTGAGGCCTGCAAGGGAAGGTGGGGACGTTTTTCTCTGACAGACGGATACATTAGGTAGGAGCTCAGCTCACACGTGTCATTAATTGCCTCCCCAGATGGTTAATTAGAATAAAAGCAGGTTTGTGATTGTTAAAACTGTTTGAATTCAGCAGGCCGACTGGGTGCGGCTACGCCCACAAGTCAATGAGCAGGTGCTTTAATTCTGTTATTAAATTCTCAAGGCTAAAGCACTCTCTATCTCTCTCCATCACTCTTTCTCTCTCTCTCTCTGTGAGATATTTGCACAAGACGTCAATTAAAAGCAACAGAAGGGGCTCCTGTACTGAGCTCCGGTCTTAATTAAAACAGAACCCTAAACGAACTCTCATTAGTCTGACTGTGACGAGCCAAGATGAGCGAGAGAGAGACACACAGTCATTACTTCTGCTCTTTTTTCAACCCTTAACACAACGCTAGCTCTCAAAGGACAGGTCAGCAAACTCTGATTCCAATGCAGATTGCCTATTATCTCCAAAATTCATTCATGAACATTCAGGACGAACGCTCTTCTGTTTCATCTTCCCAGGAGGACATATCATCTCCATTCTAAATTTTCTCCAGGTTTTCATAAGTGCTCTTCCAGGGTCCTAAGTTCCCCAGCTCTACACATGTGCTCTCCCATGATTATAAGTTCCTCAGATTTACATATGTATGTGTTCTCCCATGTTGCTGTGTTCTCCTAGGAATGTGGAGTTTGATGTGGTACCTGAAAATTCTTACTGAATATGACATACAAACCGGATTCCAAAAAAGTTGGAACACTAAACAAATTGTGAATAAAAACTGAAGGCAATGATGTGGAGATGGCAAATGTCAATATTTTCTTTGTAATAGAACATAGATGACAGATCAAAAGTTTAATCTGAGTAAATGTAACATTTTAAAGTAGAAATATGATTCAAAATTTCACAGTGTCAACAAATCCCAAAAAAGTTGGGACAAGTAGCAATAAATGGCTGGAAAAAGGAAATTGAGCAAATAACAAACAG
>BRDA01026747.1:0-10000 GCA_036984385.1 Crenuchus spilurus
TCTCTCTCTCTCTCTCTCTCTCTCTCTCTCTGTCTCTCTCTGTCTCTCTCTCTCTCTCTCTCTCTCTCTCTCTCTGTCTCTCTCTCTCTCTCTCTGTGTGTGTCTCTGTCTCTCTCTGTCTCTCTTTCTCTCACACTCTCTCTCTAACAGCTGATTCAGAGAGCAAACAGATGTAAATGTAAAGTCGGATTACAGTCGGGGACGGTATTTACCATAATCAACAGCTGATGTAAGCTAATGGGATTGTGCACAGCGCTGGCACAGTTTAAAAACTGATTAATCTACTAGTGCATCTGTGAGAGTAAGGTCCAAACATGACTCAACATATGAATAAATCAAATGTTGGTCAGAACGCTGGACTCCAGTCAGGCCGAAATTCATTCTTCATTCAAGCTTTCATTTCTGCAGTCACATTAAAGTAATGGATCCATTTAGGACTCACTACAGTTGGTCTGGAGAAAAATCTAATCTCAATACATCACCGTGTGATAATAGACAGAGTTTCATTTGCCCTTCATAGATTTTTAATCAAGCAATACATCATTCACAGGAAACGCACTTCAACACAAGCTGTCTCAGAACATTCAGATCAGGCTGTAATATCTTATTTCTGTCATAGCAAAACCTCAGAAAACCATCGTAATAAAAGTGTAAAAATCTGTCATAAAACTTTAAGAAAGGTTTTAAAGAGTTTCAGAATAAAACTACAATAAATGGTTGAAACGAATCTTCAGAAACGGTCAAAACTAAAGTTAAATATTATCAGAACAAAACTGTACATAACAGAAAATTATTTAAAACGTTGTCAAAACTAAACCTCAGAACCTTTTTATAAATAAAAATGCATAACCAACAAAAATTCAGAAAACTCTCACTATAAAAGTAAAAAAAAGATTTCAAAAGTCTAAAAATTCAGTAATAAACAAAACTACAAAAAAGTAACAAAACCTGAAAATAATGTCCAAAAACCTTTTTAACGAAAAGTGAGAAATCTCAGAGGACACTGGTGTAACTGTGATGTCACAGGTGAAGAAATGAAGAGTCACAGTGTGGAAACACGGGTTTCAGTTCAGCTTTTAAAAGTAAGCTTCAAAAACTGAACTCTTATCTCTTATTTTAGGTGTGTAAGCTGCCAGCTGATGTTATTATTGTTGATGTATTGTTTGATTGATGTATGTTGATGTTGTTGATGTATTGTTAATCAGGGTATTGTCGATGTCCACAGGTAACTGACAATCACTCATCAGTTCAGAGGGCATCCCAAAAACGTGATGGAGAGGACAGAGGTTGGCCATACTTTAGTCTCATGCCCAAATTCAGCCCAATCGAAAGGGACCTTTAAGGGTATATTTACTTACCTGGAAATGAGAAATTAAAAAATGAACCATAGTTTAACACATAAACCCAAAGGAATGTTATAAGCAGACAAAACAATTAAGGAAATGGCTTCTGCCATGTTACTGTAATGAGGTTTTATTGAAGACTATTGCTTTGGTCTGTTTACAGCTCTCACCACGTTCAGGGGAGTTCTGATAGGACAGCGATGCTTCGTTAATCTACATACACTCTCCACCGACATCTCTCCGCAGTGCCTACTCGTTTTTCCTCCTTTGCAGTGCAGGGATCTCCTCTGAGGCCCATCCTCTCAGCTCTGAGAGCACAAGGACGAACGAGTGGGTTTGTACAAAACCCCACTCACTAACACACCACCTCTCAATAACCCACTGCCACACGCTCCGCTCTTCAAAACTGCTCAATTCTCATGAGCTCATTCATCTGCAGTGAAAGACAGAGACGCTGGCAGAACACACCGTAGTGGCACAACTGGCATAAAAGTGGAGAGATTGGCACTGGAGCTGAACATGCTGGTAAAGACTGAGGGTGCAGTTGATGGAGAGGGTTATGTGTGGCTTTCTCTGACTGCTTGTCCTGTTCATATGTGATATCTGACATAAAAGTCCACATAAAAACTACCTGAGATAACAGTACTCACATATCCATTTGGACAGAAGTATTGGGACACCAATGATTATAAGTCATTTCACAGAATCTGTCACTCTATGATTATGATATGATTGAATGTATTTATATTAAATTTTAGTAGTAAATCCATCTTGCTTTGATAAGACACAGACATAAATATGCAATAAACTTTATAATTTATTTTAAATAACTTTATATATATATATATATATATATATATATATATATATATATATATTTTTTTTTTTTTCCTTTCTTTTCATTGATTGTAAAGCATCCTTGGGTCAGTGAAAGGCGCTATATACAAGTAAGTGTAACTTAATATTATTATTATTATTATTATTATTATTATTATTATTAATAATAATAATAATAATAATAATAATAATAATAATATTATTATTATTATTATTATTATACACTAAAGTCTTAAGCTTGAAACCCTCCAGACCAGAAACATGTGCACACTGTTACTGTTTTTTATCTTTTTAAACAGTATTTATATATGAATCCTATAAATATTATAACATAAACAGATGTGTAAGGCATAACGTGTGGATATGAAGAGAGTTTAGTGTGTACGTAAGGCTTAATGGTGCTACTGGCAGATATTGACTCAGCAGTCATAGATCCCCAGTGGACAATGCACTGTGTCCCGTCATGATGTGATGCTGATCATTAATCGAAGTCTTTCCTCCACTGACCTTTACTACTCAACAGCAGCTTCAGATCTGTCCCTGAACCTAAGCAGACACCGAATACAAAGAGCTACAGTCAGCTCCCACAAACCTCATTATAAATATAACCTGCCTGAGTCATAAGTCACGAGTCACTGTGTGTTTAAGGTGGTAGTGAGTTCAGGCTCCTGCAGGTGGTGCTGTATGAGGATGCTGAGGCTATAAATACCTGCAGGGTGTGTGATGAGAAGAGGTGGTACAGTGCAGTGAATGTCTCAGATGTTAATGGGGTTAAAGGTCAGAGTGTGAAGGAAGTAGCTGAATGTGCAGGTGTATGAAGTGTACAGTCATACAGGTCTACCAGCAGTGCTAACAATGCCAGTCTACAGGACGTTCTCCTGTATATAGTCATAAAGTTTTTGTATCACCATCATTAACCTTAAGCAGCTGAGTCAGTCTTATGGTCACCACAGAGACGGACTGTAAACCCAATGCTGAGACTTTCCCAGAACATCTAATCTAATGCATAGTCACAGAGAATCAATACACTCAAAGTCTTTCAGATCTCAATATTTTAAACACTAGCTGAAGTGTCATTAGAGTAGATCAAAACTGCACAGCAACATTAAATACAATGACAAGCGAGGCTGTATTCACAGTATTACTGTATATTGATGTTTTACAGTACAGAACTGTATTTTAACAGCTGTATTGTGGTGAGTGGAGTGTTTAGTTAACAGCTGCAGAAGTAATTAAAGAAATAAACATCAGCAATGTTGAGGCATCATCCACAAAGGGGCGGAGTTCCCATGAGCAGGACAGTAGTTCATGCAAATTAGCTTTGCAGAGGCTCATGGGAGCTCACACATCCCTCTGGGCATTGTTTTTTGTGTATTGTGTTGTTATTTGTTGTTTAAGTGTAAGTAGACTTGCTGGGGGTTTTTTGGGAAGTTTAGATCGATGTGAAGATTAAGCATTTTTGGAAAAATTACGGAATTTGACCTCCGCATTTAACCCATTTGTGCAGTGAAACACACACACACTAGGCTGACTCTACTGTAGAGTCAGTACTAGAGTCAGGAGCAGGACTACTTCCTGCAAAATTGGTACAGCTTGAGGGGACAATTGAAGAGCTCTAGCAGCAGAAGAAAAAGCAACGCTGGTATAATAACTAGTGGGATAATCCAATGAACACATGAATATACTGATAAATTACAAACAGAGGAGCTGTAAAATAACAGTAACATGCTGTACAGTGTTTCTGCTGTGCTGTACTGCTTAAAGAAATGACAGCACATGTACTGTAATATAACACTGAACTGCTGTGATTGGTTTTGATGATGATGTAATCAGAGTATCAGTAACACTGTCTCTTCTCCTGTCATGGCCGCTGTGTCTGGAAAGCTGTTTCCACTTGAAGCACCGAGCAGAAGTCTCACGACTTGAAAGCTCACAGCACATAAGGCTCATTTCACACCTGCTTTATATGCAGAAACTCGCACGCTGAACATCCGAGGTGTTACTTCAGCTCAGCCAAATAGAAATGTCAGCGCACGTCGTGCTGACATCACCAGCCCTGGATTCAGAAGAGTTGCAGCACTATCTCTGCTTGTACTTTTTTTTGCAGGGACATGCTCTACAACAAAAGAGTGTGTGTTGGCGCTTGCCAGTGTCAGTTGTGTTTATTCTCCCGGTGCTTTTCTGCAGCTGTCAGGCCTGAGTGTGAGCGGGGCCGGAAAACAGAGCGAGGGAGCCGTGAGGAGAAGTGCAGGGTAAATAGATAGACGAGACTACAAAGCCGAGGTAAGCGAGGTAATTGATTTCTTGCTCCAGAGGATGCGGTGAGTCAACAACTTCCGACACCTGCGCGCAGCACCGCACGGCAAGCTCGCACAAGACTCACTCACTTCCTCTCCGGGCCCGGTCTGGACCACTGGGCCGGAAGCAATTGGGCTGTTACACAACGCTAGCTGCGGGAGACTGAAGCCGCTGTCCCTGCGCATCAAAGTGACAGCGGCTCCTCGCCTGGGTGTCTCCACACTCACTCGGACAGCGGCTGAAGCTACGGCACAACCAAAGGCCCCCAGTGACTTCGAGCCTCCAGGGGCTGTAATTCAGCTTATTCACATAGTGACCATTTTACATATTACATCATGTACAGACAGCAGTGTAACTGTGACTGTGTCAGCTCACTCAGCGTCTGCCTTAGAAGGTTGATATGAAGGTACCTGAGAGTCGGTTTGAAGGCAACATATTAACAGTGATGGACAAAGTACTCAGCTCCAGTACTTCAGTAAAAGTATTGATACTCGTGATCAAAACTTACTCAACAAGTAAAAGTTGCTCAGTCAAAAGTTTACTCGAGTTAAAGTACTGAAGTACTTACTTTTGAAAATAATTAAGTATTCAAAAAAACTAATGATATTTTCTAATATCAGTACATTGCTGTGTTGTTTTGAGTGCTTTTACAGAACCTTGTAAGTTGCTGAAACCACCTGATGATGTATTGACATGTAGAACCACTCTGCAACAAATAGTCTACACCACCTGTAAACTTCAGTAGGGATGAGCCTCTATCTGTATCTGCTCATCCATCTAAATTATCTGTACTCGGAGTGGGTGGGGCCTAAAGCAGAATTGGGCGTGGTTTAATCAGAAGTGGGTGGGGCTTAAATCTGTACATTATGTTAAGTCTGAAATTGATACGGATTGATCAGAAGTTGCTATATGTATTGTTTATATGTCAGCCTTGTTCACTGTATTCTTCTCAAAAGCTCCGCGTTCAGTACCAGCAAAGTTTACCAACTGACTTTACATCACCAGCCAAACTAAGAAAAAGCAGACGGTAAAAAAACCCGACCGGTGTAGAGGCAGTGACCGATGTGACACGAGCCGTTTTCAGCTCTGTCTTGTCAAATGCACTGCGTACGTTACGAAACCAGTTCACCAAGTAACTTTAAACATCATACAAACCGAAATAGATGCGAGCTGAAGAAAACCTGAGGAGTACTGAACAGAGCAGTGAGCTACAGTAAAGCCAACCACAGAGACATCAGTCAGTCACTGTCTGTGTTTGTGTGAGAGTGGCTGCAGGCAGAGAACTCTGGTTGCAGTGTCTGTCTAGGGAGGGACGGGCGCTCTGTGTGACTGGCCAATCACAGATCGGGAAGACAGTCAGTTACCCAATGAGGATTTTCCTTCAGCATGAGCATGGATATTGACGAGTTATACTCGTATCTTGTTTGTTACTCGTCAACAATGCTTTATCCGTACCGGATACTCATTTGCTCAACCCTAATGCTGATCCAAAAGGAACGAGTAACGGCAAGCCTCCTAGAAATGTAGTGGAGTCAAATGTACAATATGTGTTTTTGAAATGTAGTGAAAGTCATGTTTGCCAAAAAATAAACATTCAAGTAAAGTAAAAATACTCAAAAATGTACTTAAGTACAGTACTCAACTACTGTCCACCACTGCATATTAATACTGAGATACAGACAATCAATGCACATGACATGAAGGATGTGTCTACACTGCTTTAAGCTCGTCCCACAGTGGCCATAAATGCCATTTTTGCATAATTCTGGGGGTCCCCTCTGATTTTTTTTATATCACTGATGACGGTGATGTACAAACCTGAGAACAGAATTTCTTCATCTACAGCAACTAGTTAACATGATTGATGTTAAACAATCAGCTGCAACTGCCACTATTAAACACTTACAGTCTAAACACATTAAACATAATCAGAGCTGAAGTTCAGCACTGAGTTCAGTCTCAGCTCGATCGCCGTTGTGAGGAGGTCTGTACAGCTGTAGCCCCTTCTCCTCCTCTCATTAACTGAACACACACAGTGAGCAGTGCCCTCAAAATTAAAAGAGTGGGCGAGTTTGAATCCCCGTTATGCTGTTTGCCATCAACAGCCAGGGTTCACAGAGTAAAAAATTTGGCAGTGCTCTCTCTCTCTCTCTATCACTCATACATTGTAACGTCTGCTGACTCAGGCGTCTACTGATTGGTCCATTCAAAACTAGAGACCCTGCACTTTCCTCTGAGCGCGTTGTTTCCCCAGTGATGGTGTATCAGCGGTAGTTGGAAAAGAGGCAGTGACTGTATCACACTCAAGAGAGGAGGCTTGTGCTTGTCTTAACCGTCCTAGAGTCAGGGACAGTGCAAAGTGATGAGGACAGCCACTAATGGGTTGGGTTAATCGGCAAATTGGGAAAGGGAAACAAATGATTAAAAATTAAGAGTGTGTATTAGTTTACAAGAATTAAAAATGTAAGACAAGTTAATTTGCCTGCTGTTCACACCCTGTCCAGAGCTAACATCCAACATGCATGGGTTAAGTTGGCCTTTTCAGACCTCGTGATTGTCTGTGAATGGAAAATGATGCAGCACGGTGCCTGGGTGGAGTCTCCATGTGGTGGTTTTTTGAGGGACGGGGCTCCCTCTGGAGTCTTTAGTTTTTTTATCACAGTCCAAAAACAGGAATTGGTCACTCTAAATCGTCCTGATATGAGTGTGCATCCAGCAGCCACGGATAAAACTGTGGAATGCCCTGACCAGTGCCCAAATGATGGGCATGGGGACTCACCACAACCCTGAACTGGACTAAACTGGATTATAAAACATAGGAGCCTGATAATAAGCCGGATGGATGATAATGTAGTTTGTAGTCTCTTGAAGGCCTGTTAGAACCAAATTGTTTACAGTACATGAGCTCCTCAGATCTCATTCAGCAACCAGGACCACATGAGAAGCCTTAGATAAACCGTGTTCAGGTCTGTCTGTGTTGTGCTGATGGAGCAAAGCTGTTGAAATGATATCTTTTTGTGAGTCATGGGTGCATGTTTGGGTCATTATGAAAGGCCAGGTCACTACAAGCCACTCAGCACCGTGTCCCCTCCACACATGAAGGCATTTACAGTAATCATCACTAATAACAGGGGCTTTACGGGCCTACATTGCAGACATTTATACATTGTTGGCAGTCTAATAATGAGAAAATGATGAGATAATGAGAAGAAAGCTTACAATGTGAAATAAACCAGCTGGCCAACTTTAGCTTGGCACAATCACTTCAACCGTCTGTACTCTCTTTATATAAACATGTAAGAAACTTTTCATCAGAAATGATTAATAATAATAAATAAATGACATTTTATCAGCTTCCAGACAAGCACACAAAATGCACTTCCAAAAATACACGAGATGTAAAAATAGCTAAAGCCTCACGGTAGCTTTGCGTCCGCTCGCTTTGTTGAGGAAGCTCAGGGTGACAAAAACAGATTTAAAGTAAAACGAGACCCTTTAAGACTAAAAAAGCACAAACAGTACAAACACATTCATCAGTGAACACAAGCAGAGACGGTGCCGTTATTAAACTCTCCTTGGGAGCACAAATGGAAATGTGATTTGATTTGGACCGGAGACCAAACCGGCTGAAACGAGATTATAGAGATGCTGCGGCAGTAAACCAGCAACAAACATTACAGCTAAACATTCTGTACATCTGCTCAGAGTACAGAGAGAAACAGTACAACACACACAGGGGCTTCCTCATAGTGTTCCCAGGCCACATCCAGGCTTTAGCTTTAGTGTCCTGATGAACCAACGCAAAGCAATAACACTGATTGTACTTGGAGACTTCAAGAAGTCCATCAGCACTTACAGGAGAAGCAGGACCTCTTAAAGGAACAGGCTGGTCAACGTTTCCTCTCAGCACTATAACTATCAGTTACACCACAGGTAGTTCTGACCCTGCAATGTGATTGGCTGAGAAACCTTCTAGTAGTGCACAAGCACTGCCACATACACATCACATAGCAATGATGCCAGCTCCAGTCCCAAATTGTGCCCTATTCACTATATAGTGAACTCTTTTGGGGTTTTGCCATTTTGTAGCACTTTCTGAGGGAAGAGGGTGTATTTTGGTAAGGACAGAAACATGATCTGTTTACCTTCCGCCAGCTAAAGTAGTCCCTCAGTCAGACTCCACTCCTACATCATCATCAGACTCAGTCTGACCAGTCCACGAACATCATGTCCTCAGTACCAGACAAACACACATACAGTGATGTTAAAGACGGTGTCTGCTGGTGTAAACTGTGTGTCTGTCATGGCTGATGGGAGGTTAATGCACAGCTGATGCTGCTCTTTACATTTCAGATCCATAAAAGCAGTGTAGAGGCTGATTCAGGCCATTAAAACTGACTTCAGTGTCGTTTCTCTTCAGCTGAGCTGTAAATACGTTAAGAGTTCAGATACTTTACTGTACTGACTGTTTCTGTTCTCCAGCGCTTACATCCTCAGCCGTGTCCGGAGCGGTCCCCTTATCACTGTAAGTAAGTACATTTTATTTATATAGCACTTTTTTTTGAGCCATTGTTCCAAAATACTTCGCAACTCTAAAAACAAATGGTAAAAATAGAAAAATAAAATATACAGATTAATAAAGTAAAAATAGAAAATGTAAAACATTTTCATAAAATAAAACATTAAAACATAAAAGAAATTAAAATAGAGAAGTAAAATAAACGAAGCCCCCCCACACACATTACTAATGCTGATTGTTTAAAAAGGCCTGCGAGTAAAAATGGCTTTTCAAAAGCTTTTTAAATGATGACGTGGAATCTGCAAACCTGATGTTGCTTGGAAGACTGTTCCAGAGTTTAGGTGCATACACAGCAAACGCACAGTCCCCCTTTCACTTACATTTTGTTCTCAGTACCATCAAAAGCCCTTGGTCAGTGGATCTCAGTGATCTTGAAGTATAGTGGGGAGCTAATAACTCACTAATGTACTCCAGGGTCTCACCATGTAAAGCCTTATAAGTTAAAACGAGCACCTTAAAATCCACTCTCCACTTCACTGGCAACCAATGAAGGGAGGCCAACACTGGAGTGATGTGATCCCTGCATCTTGTTCTAGTTAAAAGTCGAGCAGCTGTGTTCTGCACCATCTGTAGCTTTGCCAAAGCTCTTTGGCTAAGGCCGGTGTACGAGGCATTGCAGTAATCTATGTGCAATGACACAAAAGTATGTATGACTCTCTCCAAGTCCTGAAATCATAAAATATACTTAATTTTTGCAATGTTCCTGAGCTGAAAAAACATGACTGAATAAGTTTTTGATGTGTACCGTGAACTGTAGTTGAGAGTCAAAAATAACTCCTAGATTTCTTGGGAGAGCATTAACTCTTGATGTGAAAGAACCAAGAGCCACCTGCACCTCTCTATGAATTTTATCATAACCCACAACGAGAAACTCAGTCTTATCTTGATTCAACTTAAGAAAGTTGCAGTTTATCCAGATTTTGATAGCATCTAAGCAGTCAGT
>BRDA01026747.1:15000-21035 GCA_036984385.1 Crenuchus spilurus
GATGAAGACAGAATACAGCCGCTTAGCTTTGTGTTTGTGCTCCGTGCTGCAGTGTTAGGGATCGTCTCACAATTAGCAGAAGAAATGTGAAGTGTTTCAGTGTCTGTAGCCAATGACACTCACATTAAACACACAAAACATCCATGTGACTTACATCATTCATTTTAGACATTTTCATCATTTTATTAAATAATAGTAATAATGTAACACACATGCAGCTTCATACATATTCATATATTATTGTCTTTGTTTTATACTCGTGTTATTAAACCTAATGATGTCAAACCAGCTTATTAACATACAGATATTATGTTCTCATCATAATTTTGCTGCATCCCTAGTTGACAATTCTGTTTTTTGTCATTTCTTTGTTAAATTACTCAGTGTATATCAGTAACGATGTTCAAATTGAATCTGTCATTAATTTAGATTAGACGTGTGATGTAAGTCTCTGCTTTTGTGTGTTGAGGGCTGTATTACTGGATGAGGTAGCCTTTAATATATCAGCAGGCTTGAAACATGGGATTTAGCTCTATATTAAAAAGGCTGGAGGACCACCCTTCCAGCGAGAGCATGCCCACCCTCTCCATGCCACCCATAATTACACAAACACCTGAAAGGGTCTGAAGGACAGACATGCTTTGATAGATGAAGCTCAGAGGTTTGGTCATAGGGTGGTGATAAGAGGCTCTGATTGTGCTGATCTTTGGGACAAGGCTGTTGGATGCATTCAATCATCCTGCCATGCTGGAGCTCCGGCCCTGAACAGAATATCAAATAGCAGTTCAGATGACATACTGGACTTGTAATAACTCACTTCAGCTTGAAATCAGGGTCACAATGCAGAGAAGTCCTCGCTCCTGCATTCAGCCTCAGACTGACAACTCAACTGATATCCATGATGTTACTGTATCTCCGTGTCCATTCAAGGCCTTTTGTCTCGATATGTGAAAAGTTACAGGAGATGAACCACCCTGCAGCTGCCATTTACAAAGCCCTTACTAACCTCGGGTGGTCAAAAGCATCACCATGGGAACTGTTAGTGAGACTGAGACACGTCTGAGCACAGGCTGGAGAACTTCAGCCATTCCTGCACAAGCATCTAAGCACTGCATGAGCCAAGTGTGTTGATTTTAAACCCACCTCTCGCTTTACAGAGCCTGGATCACTTCTCGGGCCATAAAAAGAAGAGGCCGCAGACAGATTTATGTCAGCTGGTTCTTTAGGAGATGAGATTGGCAGAGTGTGTGGAAAGTCGACTCCTGCTGGCAACGCCAGGGGCATCATTTCTGATCCTTGTGCGTAGTGGTAAAGGACACCAGGCCCTCTCAGACCTCTCTAGAACAGTCCAGAACATCTGAGGGTACGTTCAGACAGCAGGCAAATTGGATTCGTTTCTCAATTCACATCTGCTGAGAAGCACAAGCACATTACGGGTGATACTGCCAGTGTTCTGCCACTTTACCCTTAAGATGGCACAATAATATTTAAAAAGATGAAGAACAGAGAGGATTGAGTCTACAGACAAAGTGTCAAGAGACCCTTTTCGGCCAAACTGACCCACATTTGGAGCAGATTTGATCAGAACCAATAATGCGTCAGCATCAGAGGGCACTGCAGGACACACAATGTAAGTACTGTAAACAGAGAGTAAAGGAAATGCTGCTGTTTTCCAGTTTCTATACGCCTCTGATGGTTGTATCCCATCGTTTCGTTCATTAGGGTGTATATCGCCATGCCAGATGTTAGCTGGGCCCTCAATGTCTTTACATTCTAGTGATGCCACTGAACTCCAGACAACACCAAACACACAACAAATGCTTCTTCAGATGGACAACCAAACTTTTCAGGTTCCAGGACCAATTTATTTTGTTAGAAATCTGCCAAAGAGTTTAAAATATTAGGTGCACAAATGGGAACGTAGTGGAAAATGGCATCCTCATTGCCTTTTCCAGGCATCTCATCACATCCTAGCTCGTCCCTATGAGGACAGGTTCAGGTTACAATCATTCAAATTGATGCCTCCTTGATTTATTGTCCCTACATCTTCCAGCTTATGACCCAAAAACTGATCAAAGTCCATCATTAGAGATGTGTCATTTTAGAGCCTGGAGTTAAAGGAATGTTCCTACAAAAAGAAAGATCAAAGCCAATTGTCGATGAGGCTGAATCATGTAAAAGTGATAAAAACTCATATGTAGACTCAGCGGCCGGCCTTAGAGGGGGTCTTCTTCCCCCCAGCTGGACTGAAACTTGTTCACTGTCAACATTCAGCCATTTGTTTGGAGCCCCTGGTCATCCATTAAGTTTTACTTTTCTCCCTCTACGTTGTCTAGAACCAGAAGTGGATGGCTCATTGGTGTTAATTAAGTCTTATTAGTGCCTTATTGTGTATTGGCAGATCCATTAGGCCCAGTGACAGCTGCACAGCAAGGCTGCAGTGCTCATGTCTGGTGTGATTAGGATTCTGTACATGAAATAAAATGTAATGATTTTAAAGAATGACTTTGCATGAAAGTGAGGAAATCATCACATTTTGTACCACTCTGTCTGTTCTCTGCATCTTTAACTGTCCGGGTACTCCAGAGATCACTGAGGTTAACAACAAAGACAGAAGTCGTATGTGCACGCCTGAAGTTTGGGTTTCCACACTGTGGGACTAATAGAGGATTATTTTATCTTAAGTTAGACCACATTTGGACATTTTTATAAATGTTCAAAACTCTTTAGAATTGTCCAAACCCCTAAAATTAGACCAAGCAAACCAAATCAAACAAATGAGACAAATGATTTTCAGATAGACTGTGTACAAATGGAGGAAATTCAAGACCATTATGGCCTCTTCAGGACCATCAAAGACCACTGAACAATATGATAGAACCTGCTGCCATCCACAAAGAACATGAGAGCCCATCTGCAGTTTACTAAAGATCACATGGACAAGAACTACTGAACAGTGTTCTGTAAACAGATGAGACTGAAATAAATATTTGTGTTTAAAATAAAGTGCTATGTTTAAAGAAAACACTGCATTCCCACATAAAAACCTCATCTGTGAAACATGGTGCTGGTGGTATCAGGTTTGGCCCTGTTTTGCTGCAGCTGGACCAGGACGGCTGGTCATCACTGATGGAACAATGAATTGTGAATTATATCAGAGAATTCTAAAGAAAATGTCAGGACATCTGTCTGAAGAGAACATGGGTCATACAACCAGACAACGACCCGAAACACACAAGAAGTTCTGCTAAAGACGAAAGCTAATGTTTTTTTTAACCCTTTCAGCCCCAAATTACATTCCAGTAATGAAAAAAAAATATACGAATGCAGTTTTCTGTCTGTAATGAACTCCAAAACAAGACTCAGTAAAAAAAAAATTTTATGTCATTTTTTAAAATGTCCACTGCAGTGGACGGTAGGTCTTAACAGTTGTAAAGCAATGCTATATAATCTGAATAGTTTTATGGTTTGTTTGTGTTTCCTTTTTGATCATAAACCTGGTCCGTAAACTGAAACTGCTAGGCATGAACTAAAACTGCTATCCAAATTTTGAGAAAATTTCTCTCTTATGAAAAATAGTATATAACATGAAACAAGGAGAAATTAGTCAAAATTATGGTTGCAGTTATAAAAATAGTATTTCAGATATACTATTATATATACTACAAATATTTGCAAAAATAACTATAGGTTCATATTTTTATTTTTATGGACAACGATGGGAGTACTGGAGTAACAATATTTAACAGACAGCTACGCTCACCTTCTCTTCAGAGTCTTGCACTCTTTGCATCTTCATCATCACCATCATCATCACTAATAAAGTTTTCAGTTTCTGATATGTGTCCAGTGCCAATTAACTGAAGCACTTGTTGTGTACTCTGTAGAATAAATATTTTTAATCTTATTTTACACTGTATTTAACAGATTATTTATCTGTATACACTGCAACTGCATAGTAGAGCTTTAACAGCAGCACTAAAAAACGCCATTAAGACCCACCGTCCACTGCAGTGGACAACAAGATTTTAAAAAATCCTGTGTTTAACTTTCTGATTTTACTGATATTGAACTTTTTATTTCACAAACCATCTCTTAAGAGTAAAACTAACTCATAACATGAAGAAAAAAAGTATTCTAAAATAGATAAAAATGAGTTAAAATGAACCCTTACTCTTCCTCCTTGGCTGGAGTGTCAGTGTGCTTTTTTTTGTTCCCAAGGCAGTGGGCAGGGCTAAGCTGTTATTTGATTGGTTGGTAAATGTCTGTTCTGATGAACAACAGATCTCAATCGGTCTTTTGTGCAACAAAACATAAAAAGGGAAGAAAACATGTGATGTCCATTACAATGGACGCAGGGTCTGAAAGGGTCAAAGTCCTGATCTTAATCTAACAGAAATGAAGTGAGCAGGTGATGATTCCTCCAGGCTGATGTGCAGGACTGATCAGAAATGTTTAGTTATTAGTTATTAAAGGAAAGGTTCACACCACTGAAAACCATTTACATTCTCTGTCCTGGTCAGAACTGCTGACGACAGCATAGACGACGGCGGATTTGTTGCAGACCATTACCATCACTACAACTGAGGGATCGACACACGCCGTGATGACATCACTGACCATGCTGGGAGGAGGGTGGTCTGACCGCCTGAGACAGTCGACGCCCATTTAGAGGGTAAGAATCCCTTCAATCAGGAATTAACTGCAGCATTGTTGTTTTGTGGTCGACTGGCTCGAGGCTGAATGGACGGCGATCTCAGCTCGCTCAGCGCCGACAGAGCGATCATTACAGAGCAGCAAGAAAGAGGAGAGGTGCACTATACAAAGCAGGCATTGGCAGACAGGCCCACAGAGACCTAAGCCTCACGTCTGTCAACACAGAAGTGTTTTTTAATATTACAGCATGACAGTGCATTTACTTCACTGAAGGTTTTAATCCTTCCAGAAAAAACGGAGCTCATCTGAATGTGCCCAAAATAACCAGCAGTGAGTGGAGAGCTGGGGGGTGAAGCTGGATTTAATCGCAGCCTTGCACAGCAGCATCCGCCCCTCAGCAAGGAATGAATGAAGCAATAAACAATGCGGTCCATCAGGAAAACCAAGTCTGCAGCTGCGTCTTTGGAGCAAGCGCTGAAAAAAGCTTTCTGCCAAAAAGTTCTCATTACTCAAAAATTAATTAATCCAAGATATGTTTGATGTTTGAAGCCTCTTCTTTTAGTTCAGTGCTGTTAATTGAATCTCAAAGAGACTCGTGTGACTTCTGCTGTTGAATGTACTTCCTGTCTGAAGTTTTCTTTAGGTTTGGAGCCCTGACATCACGCTACCCGCTTGCCCAAACCCTGTCCTGTCTGACCACAGATCACTTCCGGGCTCCACCCCCCAGCTGTCCTGCTCATCACATGACCTCCTCTTCTCTACGTTCTACCTTTGTCTCCTAAACTGCATTACCCAGAATCCCCAGAGGGGCCTGACTGCTCACGTGATTCTCAGGCCAGCTGTTCCTCATCTGATTATCTCAGATATTTAAGCTTTACCCTGTACATCGCTCCATTTTTAATGCCTCAGTATTCTTTGCATTGTTCTGTTTTGTGTTTGTTTTGTTAGCTTAGCCTCATTAGCCTTGCTCCTTGGTTGTACTTTTCCTGGTTATCTTGGTCAGTCTAGTAAGCCTTCTATTTCCTGTTAGCCTCATTATTTTCACTAGCATTCTGTGTTTAGCCTGTTAGCTTTGCTAGTGTTCTGTTTTCTTCCTTAGTTTGACTCTTCCTGGTTCCTGCTTCCTGATGTAGTTCATATTTGTAAATTTTGCCTTAGTTCCTGTCTCTAGTACTTTAGCTTAGTGTTTTCCCTTCGTTTTCTGTTTAGCTTTCACATTTTTGTTTCTCATACTCCTTGTTCGCTCCTTTTGAGTTTACTGATGTATTTATTGCTTGAATTCCTGTGTATGACCCTTTACCTGTCTGTTGTTAATGATTTAGTTTTATTAAAGTCTTTATTATAAAGTCTTGTGTCATTTGAACCTAGGGTTGCCACCC
>BRDA01026748.1:0-14032 GCA_036984385.1 Crenuchus spilurus
GAGAAGGATCCGGGTACTGAAATGTCCAGCCTGCAGTCCAGATCTTTCACCTATAGAGAACAGAGCGACAAAGAAGGCCCAAGACGAGTGAACAGCCTGTGAACGCCATGAAATTTTGAAACAACATATTGTTCCCTTAAAATGATACATTCTCTCAGTTTAAACTTCTGATCTGTGATTTGTGTTCTATTCTGAATAAAATATTAGATGTTATCATCTCCACATCATTGCATTCAGTTTTTTATTCACAATTTGTTTAGTGTCCCAACTTTTTTGGAATCCGGTTTGTACTTTGGATATTGGATGACTGATAGATAACAATGCCTTTAACTCTTTTAAAAGTAAAATACTAAACATTACATATTAATAAAAGAATACTAATGAAACAGCATATAATTAATAATCCTTAGTAATACTATAAAAACCTGAATTAATGCTAAACTTGAAGTAGTGGTATATACTATGTAATTAGTGCTGTACACTAGGTTTATAACATGTAGGTCACTAGCTTTGTCGCAGCTTTGCCACCCAAAGTGAGAATGTCTTGAATCTGCCACCTGTTTGTGCACATTATATTTGCCCCCTGCTTTTCAATAGATTCTGAATTTGGCACCTAGAAGTGTCTTATGAAAATTTTGAATTTATTTATTTATTTATTTAATGATTTAACTGGAATGGTACAGAAGACATTTGACATGACACATTGTAGTATACCAGTCTTTATTTCTACAATATTTGTACACTTTGTACATGTCTATATACATTCATTTACTTAATTCTCATTGATCAGAATTAATCTGTATTGCAATGTTTCTGCTTATATCCACATTTTAGGGAGAGAGCTGCGATGGATGCAGCACAGGTTGAGGAGTTGGACAGCATTCTGTCTGAGGCTTTGAGCTTGGAATCACAGCTTAAAGAGAAAAAAGAACATCTGAGACAGTCTTTGGCGATTATCTCAGACAAACTGCAAGGATAGATTTTGTCTTCAGCAGTGATTAATGTTTTAATGGAATTTCATTATATGTACTGTATTTTGGAAAATCCCGTTCTCTAAGAACCTCTAGTCATCATCTTATGGACAAATAGAGTTAATGCAGACAAAAATAAGTTACACAAAAATAAGTTATTTAGCTTGCTGCAGCATATTATTTGAGTAACTGACTTTAAAAGTAAAATAAGTAAAAGCAAATAAAAAAAATCTGTCCAACTATATTGCATGGTGGTTTATCTATTTAATGTCAGTTTTATGCATGCAGTATAGATGTCAACAGTTAAAGATTTCTGACAATAATAGCTAGCACCTTGACACTGGCTTAACAGTGTGTATGATATGTTTGTAGAAACCCAAATGTTTTTAGATTCCAGCTTGAAAAGCTCCATGAAAGCCGTATGGAATATTGACTGGCACCTCAGCTCTGCCTAGTTCTTCAAAGCTATTTGCATCCAGAACCAACAGGAAAGTACCTTTGTCCTAAAGGAATTTATTTACATATTATTAGCTGAATTATTATTGTCTGTATGTAATGGTGACATAATTTATATAGTATTGGTTGAAATAAATTAATTGTTCCTCACCTTATGAGTTATGACTACTGAGAGGACAACTCCATCATCTTCTTCCACAGCATTTGGTGAAGGGACAAAAACAGGTTCTGAAGGGTAATATCCTTCCTGTTGCCAAACCTGTAAGATCAAAGACTTAAATATACCCTGTCTAGCATTGGACAATACACAAAATACTAATAATATGCTGTGGCTAGGTGGTGATGTAATGAAATCCATTAACTAATAAATAACTAACCTTCATGTGTTTGTCTTGAAGGTCCATCTTTATCAGAGAGTCACCAACCAGATGCCTAAACCCACACCCATAGAAGTAACGGTAGGGACGGGTATTAAACTTCGCATAGTTAATCTGTGGGAACTCTAGGCCACCATAATTGTGGAGATCATCACCATGAAGATCTTCATGTGTGCAGAACACCTGCAGAGGTATTTAAATGGGTTTAGATGTGTCATATAATTACATGTGTAAAGCAGGCTGTGTAATGAATGGATGTACCATCAACCAACCTTGTTTTTGCCTGTCTTGATTGCGGTTGCCAGGCTGTCATGTCTGGTGTTCAGATTTTCATTACACGGCGTGGAACTCTGCACATTTAATGGCAAGACAAACCTGCGTGGAAATACTCTACACATTGTGTTGTAAACCTGGTGAGAAAATATTTCTGAATCAATTACAATGCTAGCCTGGGTTCTGCAAATGCATTCAATTACATACAATCTCATGATTTACCTCATCTAGCGCATCTCCACATTTCCTCAGATTCTGAATCAAGTAGTTGTCGATAGCTTTGCCATCATCAGAACAACACATATCCATGATAATAAAGCCATGTTCCTCGTAACAGTTGATCTGATGAAAGGTGGACAGTGGCTTGGCGTAGTATTTGATGGGAATTAGCTGTAAGACATTAAGAAGATAAAGTCAGTAATTTATACTTTTAAACAAATTCACTTCTTTGCTAACACTGTTCAAAGTTTTTTTAATGAATACTATCAGTTAAACTCAGTATCCACGCCGTACCTTGCCAGTGTGTTTGTTGATCAGATGGAAAACTGTCTGCTGATTAGGATCCCAGTATATCCCATCACTGATGCACTTCCCACGCAGTTTCCCTGTCACAGTCTTCAGCAGGTCAATTTTGATGGGTTGTTCAATGAACACCACATAGTTCTCAGACATGGCTGGAATCAAATATATAAGAAAGTAGAACTCGTATCCATACCTCCAAACTGAATGGCTAAGTTTAAGAGCATGGGACTCACCAAAACTGTGGTAGTATGAGGGCTTTGTCATATCCCCAGAAGGGATGGTGCATATGACGGTAGCGCCCTCCAAGGTGTCGTCTGGATTTATCTTCTCTGGGGGTACTCTGATGATATTGTAGGATGCACCTGAAATGAAAATGGTCATTTTTATTCAGAATAATAACGTGTATAGTCAGTTTATAGCCTGATAGTCTTCAAATTTACCTTTGGAAGTATAAGAGTTGCCCATATTGAATGTAGTTCCATCAGGATCTGTGTGTGGGTGAGCTGTTGCTCCATTGACGGCAATATACTCACTCCAATTCACCTATTTGAATAAACCATTACACCATTTGTGCAAGTTATCATCATATAGACACCTGATAAGTCTTTGATGTCAGTTTATATTTGGTTTGTACAGCTAAATGAAGAGAAGACTGTTGTTCTTACCTTTTCCTTTGTCTCCAGGGTCTCTGGATTAATCTTGTGCATGTAGTTTGTCTCTGTGCTGACATAGTAGTCTCCTTTATACTGCACAAAGCTCACACTTGCATTGTCAGACAGTTCTGAAAGAGTTGGATTTAAAAAAAAATAGTTTGCCAATGTGCTTGCTTGCCAATACCAACTATATAATAACTGCAGTTTAAGTATCCTGTAGGTTCTTACTTTGCATCTCAAAGCGAGAAATGAATCGCTGGAAGAAGTTCTTGCAAGGATCTGGCATGGCAAGAGTGCCAAATTCAGACACCACAATGCGATTGTGCTCAGCATTTTCTTTGTAGCAGTCACTATTCAAGAAGCGGCTCATATAGGTCACTGTTCCAGCTTCAATTCTGAACTGGTGCAAAAGAGCCATTCCATCAAACCAGTGGTTAAACCTGAAGGACAGAGATGGTGTTCCTGTGGTTTTTACTCTAATAGTGAGAGAATAGTAGGGCTGTTATTAATATTCACAGGTTACTTACTGGGTGTTCCCAAATTCAAACTTTCCAGGTCCATTCCTGAGGAAGTTTCCATGGATCCATGAAGGAATAGTTCCTCGGATATTGGTGGTGATGGGCTGTGGTGTGTCATTCACAGAGCACACCAGCTTTTCAATGCAAGGTAAACCATGTACATCTGTGAAATACTTCACAATTCTATTGTTTAACCTGTTCTTATGACCTGTGTGGTAGAAAAGACAAATAATCTGCAACCTTACCTTGCATTGATGGGTTGAGTGTCATTATAAGCATCATGCTTATCTGAATTGTTTGAAGAAAGCCTTAACTTACTTATATTGTTGCTGTTCATAGTTGACTTGCTGGTCTTCGTCTTGATGCTTGCTGGAAACTTTAAAAGATGTGCCTGAGAGAGATTGGCTAAATTCACTGTGTTAGGGTTGATTTATATAGTCTTGTCAAACCATGTGACCATTACGCAACACTGCATTAGGTCCTTAAGTGTCAAGGAGTATGTTTTTGTGATTATGTGCAGTGCATCAATTAATAACTTGTTATTAATTGGACCCTATTGAACAATATTTTTGTGTATCGGTTCAAGTGCTCTTTATGACTGTGTGATGGAAATGTCTTTGACCATGTGCATAGGATTTCTCCCCAAAGACATCCACATTTTTGGGGTAATGTGGGATCAGCCTATTTTAATTGCATAATATCAAATATAATTAACCAGAAAGGTACAACGTGCACATATTTTATAAATGTTTTGCTTGCGTTTATTTTTGATAGCATAACTAACTGGTTCGTGGTGTGAGATTGATTTTAAAAGGTTAGGAAATTCCCAACAACAAATGAAGTGAAGGACTTCATTTATGAAAAGAAACAGACATTTATAGAGCACAACATTACTTCAGAACATCTGCTAATCTGTTCTGCTCTTGCGATTAACAGATAGTGAAAATTGTTTTGGTTCTTTTTAATATGTATAATTTGCAATAACAAATGTGTGAATGGGCACAGTAGAGGCCATACATGTCCTGAATAGACAAATATTCATACAGCTTGTGAATCTTTCGATTTTTTCTATATTTTTACATACATTTGACATAAGACTTCATCTGATTGTCACAGAAAGATAAAGAGAACCAAGTCAAACAAATGAGATAATTGAAACAATATTAGACTTAGTCATTCATTTATTGAGGACAATGATCCAATATTACATGTCTATGAGTGATTAATATATATAATTGTGAGGTGAAATTTTAGTCAGGTGTTGTTAATCAGTGGGACATAAATCAGTTGTAAGAGGGTGCCCTGTTTTATTTAAAGAACAAGGATCGAGCAAAGTCTGATCTTCCCAATATGTATGTTATCATGGCATGAACATACGAGATTACAGTGGACCTCAGAAGAGTCATTGATGCTCATCATGCTGAAAAACTATAGAGTTTGGACTCCACCAATCCACAGTAAGACAGATTGTGTACAAATGGAGGAGATTCAAGACTATTACTACTCTCCCATGGAGTGGTCAACCAACAAAGATTAAATTAAGGAGTGAGGAGAACACTGAACAACAATGGTGTGCATGGCAGGGTTGCAAGGAGAAATTCATTGGTCTCTAAAAAGAACATTGCTTCTCGTCTGCAGTTTGCTAAAGATCACATGAACAAACCAGAAGGCTATTAGAACGTTTTGGAAATGCATTTCAATTGATACGAGGGTCACATCACATACTTTTGTCACTCACGGGCATGTAATATACCGGTAGGATAATTTAATTAAGTGCGACTAAGTATAATACGACTAAGTATAATTTTCAAATTTATTCTGTTTGTATTCCAGTTCAATATGTGATATTCTTGGTATGTGTTTCTATAAATTTTTGGGGTTTAGATAATCACCTTACAATGCCTTGCTCCCAACAGTGAGGGTTAGGAAGAATTTGCTCTGATTTTTGATGAGCAGCCCCTGTATTGTTCTAGTTTGTGAAGATATACATTGATGTTCTACAACCCTAATTTAAAAAAAGTTGGGACATTGTAAAATGTAAATAAAAACAGAATCTCATGGACCCATATTTTATCAATACAACATAGAACACAGATGTCAAAAGTGGAGCATTTTACTATTACATAATTTTTTTTGTTTGTTTGTTTAGTCCTTGATGGCAGCAACACATTAAAACAGTTGATATGGACAACAGAAGGCTTAACAATGAGTGGTACTAATAAGATAAAACAGCTGGAGGAGCGATTTGCAAATAAATCACATGACTTCACCAATTTACAAAAAAAAACTGCATCTAAAACTTGTGGAACAATTTCACAAAAAATGTTCCTCAATCTAAAATTGGCAACACACCACATTGGACCAGATAACCTCAATAAATGAACACAGGATCAAAGAGGAAAGTCAGGGTCCAATATTTAGCAGACACTGTTATGTCTGGTCCTGCAAAGCAAAAATTAACGTGGTCATAATATTGCTTGTTGCTTGTAGTAATTTGCCATATTACTGCTAAACATAGTAAGCGGTGCACAGATGTTGGGATTTGACTGATATTTCAAAGTGACAAATATTAAATTTCTGTAATGCAAATCCAGTCTTTGCCATGTTCATGAAAAACAGCATTAGCTCTGACTTTCCATATTGTTGCCTATAACAATTCTTCACAGACTTATTTTTATTAAAGACAAGTAGTTATAAGGTCAGCTGGGTACATTTTTTCCATTTAATGAAAACGTTAGATCAGGGAGTTTCTTTATTATGTAACATTTGGTGGGTTCAACAATTGCATTTTTGTATGACTTTTGAATGACTTCTGAATCTGAATTATTTAATTTTTAATTTCCTAATAAAAAGCTTGATGTTATTTATTGCCTGGGCATTTCCCTTAGTCACAAGCAGGAAAATTATAATTACACAAAATGTGCTGTTTGTCATGGAATTGCCTTGGGACTTTACTCAACATTTTGAGGCCATGGTTTGTTGTTCAAATTTTGCAATGGCAATGAAAGCTCATAAAAGAGCTTCTCTATCCTATTAAGTATGGTGGTCATGTTAGTAGTGATGGTTAACTGAATTGAATGTACTGCCACCCTTTGATGATCCTTTCAATGATTACTAATAATTCTGAGACTTTTTGATGGGAAGAAATGCCTACTGTGATAATCAGAAATACTCTATGAAAAAAGGTTTGATCCTAAATGGTAAGATACTTTGGTGGCAGGAATGGAAACGGTTTAGAATCACTATTAGCAGGTATAGTGACACAGCATGGTCATGTCAGAATTTTATGATCACCCCTGGTTTGGAATGAACTCAGCCTGGGACGATACAGATGCCAAGTGATGAGGTTTGCTGCACACCAGTCAGTTGTAGCAGAGTACAACATGATCATCATAAGCAAAGTACACAATCTGACTGATGTCCAAAATGATAACAGAATGGCCTTCATGTACAATGAGTGTCGTCCAATGGCATAACAGCCCATTGTTGCCAGAAGAGAACAATTGACTCCAACAAGTGGTAAAGAGCAATGAATGTACCACAGTGTACCAGTTCGACTCTATAATGAACACAGGAGCAACAAGACGCAGGTGGTTATTCATTAGGTAGGTGGTCATATTTGGATATTACTGTGTATATTATGTTTTGTTGGATAGTAGGTGGAGAGAAGCGGGGGTCCTGAAATAAATTTTGTCAAGTGTCACTACTTGATTGAAGATAAAATTTTGTCTTTAAAATAACAATGAACATTGCTTAACATGAACAGGGACCTTAATTAAAGGTCATGTGGTTGGCACAGATCATTGGTAACCATGCTGTCTATAGCATGGCAAACTTAAGTTCACTAGCCTGCACAATAACACTACAGTATACCAATAAGACTTCTTGGGGAATAAATAAAACTAGACTTGCTTTCAAATGCAAAATGACTTTAAAAAGTCATGTGGGATAAGAGTGTCTGCAAAATGCTCTTAATGATAAAGTAAAAAGATCAGATTTATGGTTGACTTAACTCAATGTACATGTTTTAGATTACCAATAAATTTTAGCATGTAAGGGATTCATTATCAAAATGATACATGGTGCCACTGATCAGTGATGTTTAGGTCATTGTTTCCCTCTCTGTGGATTAGGACAAGATAACTGTGATCTATTAAGATTAACCATTTATCTGTTGTAGTCACATCACTCACAAAAGGCTTTGTGTAACTTCAGCAGCTTAAAATGAACTACACAATCCATACAAGTGGCTTTATTCTGGTAAGGCTTAGGACAAAACTTTACCTAAAGCTAACTTGTGCAGTACAATCTGACAGAGCAGATTCAAAACACTGAGTGACATCTCAGTTATGGTCAAGTCTTAGTGTTTACATATACATTTGACATATATGCGATCATACCAGAATATTATGACCATCCCTGTTTTGGGATAAAGTCAGATGCCATGCGACAGTGTTTGCTGTATGTATGTATGTATAAGTGAGCACACTAGTGTAAAACAACCACCGTGGGCAAAGGATGTGATTTGACTGATGTCCAAAAGGGCACAATAGGGTAATAGTAGGGCAAACAATGCTCCACAGTGGACCAGTTAACCTCTACAATGAACACAAGGACAATGAGAAAAGTGTGAGGCGTCACCATTGAGCGAACACTCCAAGCCAACAGTGGATACTCCCTCTATTGGGTAGATGGTAATAATATTCTGATACAGCAGTGTATATGTACCTCGACAGAAAAACAAAGCCCTAATCTACTTTTAAACAACCCCTGATTCAAAACTTTATTACAGACCAAATTGGTTGTAATTGAGAGCAATTGCCTTTCTGTCTTACTGAGTGATGTATATAGAGAAAGCAAAAACTGCAGACACAAACACAGTGAACGTAAGCAGAGCGCTGCAGATTACAATGTGTTGCTAATAAAGACTAATCCAAAACTACCAAAACCCAATTTGAGCATAGTTGAGGTTGTGTCATTGTTGATGTAATCTGAGACTGAAACACTGACAGCGGTCATTCTCCCAAAAGCAAACATCAATCAAGGAAGTCTAAAAAATTTAGTTTCTCTGGGTTTCTAAAAGACTGACAAAAAGAAAAATGTACATATCTGTCATGAGGGATAAATGATTCCCCCATAAATTTTACCAACCAAACTAACTTCACTGAGGAGAAAAACTGTTTTCATGAACTTACAAAAAATAACAGAGAAAATGGTGAACAAAGACTTTGATGTTGAGATAAAAACAATGAAATGGCTTAAACAGACACAGGCAGTGATATTTTCCTTTGTTGAAAGCTAGATAACCATAGCAAATACGGCAATTATCACTTTAAACTTAAAAAAATAATATAACCTTATGATTTATTTAATCTAAATAGATGTTAAACACCACACTGCCATGAAGTCGGCCATTCCAAAGATAATCTGTCAGAGTGCAGACAAATTAATCACCATAATTTATAAACATTTTCAAATTGATGTGGTATTTTGTCCAAATTATATATTTATATAATTTACATATAACCCCACAAATCAAGTGGGACATGATGACAAATGATCCAGGATCCGAAACACTGCCCAATCCTTTCTCTCAGTCCATCTATTTACTCCAGAGAAGAGCCACTGCTTTACAAATGCCTACATCACTGTAGTTGAAGTAGCAGAGACCTGCAAAGGTGACACTTGAAAGAATGAAGAGTGACGCTTTGGCCAGCTTGACTTTAGCGTCTCCACGAACATAGTCGGTCATCACTTGGCCCAACCCCCTGAAAGAGAAAGACTACACAGTCATATGCACAGTATACTCCAAACATCAAACAGTATCATCTTAGGAACATCAAGCCCTTTGTTAAGTTCACATTGTGCAGTTCTAACCTATTATTATGTTCAGACAGGGGTGTCCAGGGTTACCAGCCTGGAGAGTTAATCGAGTCTGATATTCAGATAGCCCTGAAAGCCTGTTACCTGCACCTGTGTGTTAGATTAAGGCTGAAGATAAAATCTGCAGGGTAGTAGATGTCCTGGACCAGAATTGAGCATTCCTATTTTAGGAAATGGGAAATGGAATTATACATGACTAAGGATATACCGTCTTCTAAGGATTGATGTGTTTATTATATGATGCGTTAAACAGATGTAGATACTCGCACAACTGTTTCCTCATCTATTTATATGAAAGACAAGTCATCTGGAAATGCTTCAGCGGATAAACTCTTAAAAAATCTAATTGAATGAGTTTTCCTTAAATCTTTATATTAAGCAGCCACGGATGGCTTGGCTCTGTGGACTGAAACAATAATCACTGCTTAGCTTCAGAACTTTGTATTGTATAACAATAAAGAAAGAAGCAGATAGTAAAGTATTTCTTGGATATCTTATCAGAGCTAAAAAAAAAAGATTTTAACTTCCAGGGCAGACATTATTTATAGCGTCTTAAAAATATGAAAAACAATTCCGATTAACCAAACTGGCTCCATTTTAAAACTCCAATAAAGCTAATCATTGTGATGATTAGCAAAGAAGCATGTATGACAAAAAACCCTTGGCACCAACACTGGAACTCTGCAGAGAAGAACTAGAAGACTGTTATTAGCAATGGCACAAAGCCACTTTCTCAATTTTTCATACCAAAACTAAATTAAGATTAGGATCAACCAATTTAGCCAATGTGATTTTTCACACAATGGAATTTGACCTCTGCATTTAACCCATTCGTGCAGTGAAACACACACACACACACACACACACTAGTGAACACACTAAGCTGTAAAAATTTGTGCCCGAAGCGGTGGGCAGCCCTTATCCACCGGCGCCCGGGGAGCAGTTAGGGGGTTAGGTGCCTTGCTCAAGGGCACTTCAGTCATGTCCTGTCTGGGGATCGAACCAGCGACCTTCTGGTCACAAGACCAGATCCTTACCACTAGGACATGGCTGCCCCTGATACTGATGCAATATTTTTCATTTTAAGTTACTCTTTTTAATTTATATTTCCACTTGTCACTGATGAGCACCTAAAAGCCTATCATGGTTGAAGTTACTCAAACGCTTTACTACTACATGGGAAAAACAATAACGCACAATGTGAGAAAGCGGTGTTTCAGTCTAGATTTTGACCAGATTGGGTAAAATGTATTAGATTTTGTGTGTAATACACAACTGAACATTTTATGCTGATATTTGCCAGGTAGACATCTGTAGAAATAACAGATACCAGTGTGTCGTCTTTCATCGTTATCCCCTTACCAGTGTCCATGAAGAGTGAGTGCTGCAGCCAAGGAGTAGTCCACGATAGCACCTGGATAGAAGTAGGCAATAGGGCCCAGGCTAAGGAGAGCAACACTCAAGGCTCGCTCTCCTGTCCAATGCAGTGAGGCAGCTTTGGACCCAGCTGCTGCTGCCGCTGTATTACAGAAACGACAACTCTCTTAAAAGTGAAGATGAAAAATACCTTATACTTAAAGGCTGCACAGCTTATTGCACATGACTCTGCATAGTTTATTGTCTGTAATGTATTTATGTAGTAACCTACATTCTCATACCTATAAAAGATAGATACTGCAAGTATCATACCAGTTATTGATTACTTAATGTGACATCCTTAAGTCACATTCCATTAATGACATTGGTCAAACTCTAATTCATTTTTAACCATCTAGAAGACATTTGCCATGATTTTAACAAAAATATTTACAAAAGTATATTCTTATAGATACACATGAAAAGGGCAAACTTCTTCCCTGGCATGAAAAAATTAAACCATGAACACACTTAATTTTTAAAATGCATTTAATCCTCTTAATTAGATCTTTTACACTACACTTACCATAGTGAGAAGGTGTTGCATGTATCCTTGCAGCAAACACGTAGGGGTAATCCTGGTCCTTTTTATGTGCAGCTAAAGGTCTTACAAGACATGCACTGCGGAATAACAGAGCTGTGGAAAATGGCAGGGAAAAAGACAATACTAAGCCATAAATCCTAACAATACAAGGCACTCTACAATCTTTATTCACCAGCTAGAATGTGTGCAAGAAAATTATCTTAACAACATAACATTATGCACAATAAAACAGACCAATAAAATGGGTATTGTATTGTAAAGTCATAATAAGTACATCTGCATAGATCTGACTTGGCAGGGTTGAACATATACGGTTGGAGAGAACGTCTGTGTTCTGTCATTTTCACGTGTGGTAAACCCTCTGCATGGGGCGTGGCCAGCAACAGCTTATTTCCATAAAGGTGACAGAGCCCTTAAACAGCTCATTCTTAAAGGGCTTGAAACTGGGCAGAATATAGCTGGTGATATATCTTTATGTGAAAGTGATTTGTGCAAAGAACCTCATGAATTATTATACCTCTTTTTAAACAGGTCAGAATAGACATAGGGGCTATACAAAACAAGTTCTTTGCACAAAATCACATTCACATAGAGATACCACCAGCTCTATTCTTCCCAGTGTCAGTCATATAAACATGAGATTCCCGACACCAAAATCTTTCAACTTATTTACAGAAAACGGACGGGGACACACACACAATATATATTATATATATATATATATATATATATATATATATATATATATATATATATATATATATATACATACACATATACACACACATACTTATAGGAGCAGTAGAGACCCAAGTGGAAATACAAAAACACACAAAAAGTGAGTTTTACATAATATGTCCCCTAACTCATTTTTCTTACAACCTCTTAACTAGCCAGGTGGGTGCTAACAATAGGATGAAGTAAGAGAAATCCTTTTGAAGATATAACAGGTTGTCAACGTCCACTGTCTGTTATAACAAGAGTGCTGACAACTGTTATTGTAAGTCATTTAATAGAAACATGCATTTTTACAAGCCAATGACTTTTTGTCATTGACAAAGCCAGATTTGGGGCCTTTTTTAGTTGACATAGACGTGGCTGTTTTGTTTCTCAGCTACTCGGGTTTATGTAGTTTGTTTACTAACAGCAGCTGCTGGTTAAATACTGTGTTTAATATATAGACTGAACTCAGAGCTGCTGTAAAACTTAATAACCGTCTTAGCATTTTAATATAACTCGGTTCTTAAAACCACACACTCATTAATCATCTCTCTCCTATAATTTGTGCAAAAAGTTTCCAGAAAACACCGTAGAAGATGAATACGTACGTGTGACACCGTGTCTGTGACACACAGAGCCGAGCTTAACCAGAGCCGCCATGGCGATCACTAAGCAGCCAAGGGCATCAGACTGACCGGGAAGCTGTTCAGCTCTCCGGTGACAAAGAACGTCAAATTAAAAGTCTCCTTAACTCCTCCAAAATGACAAATTAATTTTACATGTCGACTCCAAAATTTACCATCATATACTTATTTTATATATTCGTACTTATATTTGCAGACAGTTAGTTCGTTGAGCCCTAAATTGAGTATTAAATGTTTAAAAACATTGTTTTATTACAGCGAAAACATCTGAGGAGACTTTTGTTTTTGTTAGCTGGAGTAAGGTATTCTGGGCGCCTTATATTTTACATTTTCCAGTGATTCTGCAAAAATGAGAATATTACGAAAAAATCATTTGTAATCTTAATTTAATGTGAAAAGATGCATAAAAATTAATTGCACATAAAGTGTCATATTTCAAGCCTTTTAAAGTTGATACTGTTAGAATAACAATTTACTGAAGTTCACAATGAAATATTTTAATCATTTGAGATTTTTTATTTCTGAACAACCGTAAAATTAAAAGGCTTGGAATACGTAATTTTATGCGTAACTACTATAAATACAAAATATAACTTCTTTAAATTATGGACAACAATAATTTTTCTTTCATGACAAATGATTTATTTTTTTCGAGATGCACTTGTACACAATGTAGACCAATATACATAAAATATTAAAATAAATAATTTTTTTTATAATTATTAAAATATTAAAATAAATAAGGTAACCTGTCTGTTGCTGAAATTTACATTTCAAATAGCAAATATAGCTATATCTGTCATACACACACACTTAATTTTTTTTATATTTATGTATTCTAACTTTGAGTTCACATAATGTACACTTTGTTCTTTGAACTGTGATATTTGCAGCTCATCAGACAGTCTGTAATGTTCAAAGTACAAGTTTTCACACTTTCTAAGACTTCCTGCTGTTGTTTCTCACACTTACTGGACTGTCAACAGAACAAAAAATAATCATGAGCTGACTGTATAAGCTGATCTAAGCCAAAACTAAACTAAATGATGAACATC